>SJYC01112226.1:30000-61548 GCA_006408675.1 Madoqua kirkii | reverse complement strand
GGGGGGGGGATTGGAATAAAAACTGACCTTTTCCAGTCCTGTGACCGCTGGCTGAGTTTTCCAAGTTTGCTGGCATATTGAGTATAGCACTTTCACAGCATCATCTTTCAGGATGTGAAATAGCTCAGCTGGAACAGATCTTAGTCTGTGGCTAATTCTTCTCCACTGCTGAGACCAACCTTTCTGCACAGTCTGGCCCTGTGTGACCACTGACTTGTGCTGTTCCTTCCAATCTTTTCTGCATCTTCCTATTCTACCATTGTGCAGTGCCTTCACACATCAGCTTGATGCATAGCTGAATGCGCCCTACCTTCCCTCTGCAGATCTTCAGTTCTCTGTGTGTGTAGGTTTCTCCTCTCCGTAATCTGTCCTCTGAGTTCCAGCTGCCTGATCTTTACATGGTCTCATTTTGTCTCAAGTCAGGGAGTCTGTTCCTCTCCCGCTGCCTCCCCGCACTTTGTTAACCTGTCTGAGAATTGTCTCAATCAGATCATTTTCTTAGTCTGATGTCCTGTGTCTTAAAAATTGTTATTTCATGTATGTTGTTGGCTTTTTAGTTTTACACTGGTAAGGGTACATCCCTGTCTATCCGTCTTGTAACTTTTGAATCAGTCATACATTTGGAATATACATATACATATATTAGTCTGTGTGTGTGTGTTGTGACTAAAGTTCAGGGATTCGTTATAGGGATTTGGTCTTATACTTGGAGCTTTTCATCTAGTCTCTGTAAAGTGTTATCGTTGCATCTGATGTTGGAGCTTGAAAGCTACAGGGTAGGAGTTGAGATATGAGAAAGGATGTAAATTAGGGAGAACTGAGCAAGATGGAACCCACAAGCATGGTCTGGAGCCCTGAGTCCTCTGAATGTTTTCATTGTCTCTTACCTGAGGACCTGGCGAGGGGCTTGTGGTGTTTTCTGTAGAAGCTGGTTTCTTCCTCAGCTGCTTATATGTATACAGTTGGACCAGGAGTCAGGAAGCCCTTTGACTGTGGAGAGGGGAGTTTGTTGCTGCTTTATGACAGTCAGATGATCCCGATAATAAATGACAATACCTGTGAGCCCTGATTGCTCCACTTCTGCCCCCTGTATTCTGCCCCCAGACTCTCTCCTGGTGTCCCTAATTGGGTACATCTTGAGAGTGGAATTCTAGTAAGTGTGGTTTGACTTATCCACGTTGTCATGTTGCAGAGCCCCCAGAGTTCACCCCTTGCCATCTGCACACCTGTACACGTCATCTTCATCTACGTTTAATCTCTTAGCGAGACGGAAAGAGTGCTCTGCCTCTGTCTGTCCTGGTACACAGTCCAGTAGACAACCAGCACTGGCCCGCCCCTGAGGAGGACCTATGGGCCAGTCTTAGGGGAACAGTCATTCTTCTTTCTAATTCACGTTTTCTCTTTGCCACCTGTAACTGAAATAATGAGTTGTAAAGCTAACCTTTGTTAACATATCTTATTTTAGATAAGAGAATTATAAAAGGGAAAGGAAGTAATCCAGAATTTGTTATTATTTCAAAAATTCCTGAGTGTTTCTTATTTCAGTTGGTTCACTTAGTTCATTTTATTGTAAATTGTTATAGGAAAATAAGTCACCCAGAACTCCTATTAATTGACACTTGTGCATCTCTTCAGTGCAGCAATAATTGATGGTGATGATTATCTCCCTGAAGCACTCTGTGTTTTTGATATGCCTGCTGAATCATTAAATAAAGATTAAATTCTGTTCTATAAAATTTTATTATTAAATACATTCTATTGTGCTCTAATTTTTTGTTTAATTATATTCCTCAAAAGACATTTTCTTAACTCTGTGTGAACCTTGATGTAAGACACAGATTGCCCTTATCTGCATATATCTTGTGATGGTGTGTTCAATTCAGATGATCGTATCATTCTGAAATCTCAATTTGGGGCTTTTGTTTATGAATAGCTCAATAAGCTTTGGTTTGGATAGGCGTATTAATTTGGTAGGATCAGTTTCAGTTTATTTTCACATAAATCGCAACTTGAATATTCTTGTTTACCAAATAATATTTTGAAAGTAATAAATTTAAAAATTCCTCAGCCCCAAAGTACCATTAAACCATAAGTGCCTTTACTAAGCCTTGGAAATAGCACTTTTGAACAGTTTAGCAGTACACCCTGGCAACTCCTCTAATGGAAATTACTAAAGAATATTTCTTATTGAGTATTAGATCATGTGTGAGGCTTGGAAGCGGCTGTCTGCTGGTCCCAGCGGGCTCAGCCTTTTCTGATTTCCTCTTAGACAGGGCTGGAGGAACTGGTCACCACCGCCTCACTGACGTGGCTGCATTTGATGTTATTGTATTGTCAGTTTACACAAAATATCCTGGAAGAAATTTGAAGACAAATTACATGTAAAAATAGAAGTTCCCATTTTGGTGAATTCATTGATTGCTGTTTTATTCCTTGACATAAACACCCTCATGTATTATAGCTCTTACTTATTTAATCAATAAAGACAATATCAGAATTATATGCTTGAATAGGAAGACAGTCTTAATTTATTAATAGCAATCATTTATTGAGGCTTACTGCATTTCGGACAGGACTGAGCGACTGCACTGAACTGAACTGAATTTCTTGCAGTATCTAGGCACTTTACTATACGCTTCTGTATACTGTTTACAGAAATAATTCCACTGCTATATTTAATTCCATTATACCTCAGTTTTTTTATTTGGAAATTGAGGTTAGTAATGCCATATATCTGATGATTCTTGGCAAACATTTGTTACCCTATTTGGCATAAAGTATTCATGTTCCAAAATGGTGTATTTTCTTAGTTTTTGTTCCTTACTGCTTGCATAGACTATGATGGACAAAGTCTTCACGGTCTGGAAGGGGGACCCAGGATTCAGGGCGTCCACTCTCCATGGAAAGCTCCCTTGCTTGCGCTCTCGCTGGCTTCCTCCCGCTCCAGGCTCCAGTCGTGGTCATCACTGTAAAGCCAGCCACCAGCTCCTGAGGGCGCGCTGGGCTCCCAGCAGCCCCCGGGAGAGATGGCTCCCCATCACCTCGTGGCTGGACCCTTCCCGGGTCTGGTGCCCTCCAGGCCTCAGGCTGCGCTTTCCTCCAGGGCGCTGCATGTATTGGGATTTCTGTTGACCACATTAACAGTTTCCTTTCCTGGGATAATACCTCACAGTAACAGGAGGCCCACCCTTGTTGAGAAGTTGAGGTACTAACAGCTCCACTAAAGGGCTGCTCCGAGTTGACTCTTGGAATGCTTTCAGTTGTGTGCCTTGCGGTCAATGTCTTCTCTCTCTCTTCCTTCCTTCCTATCACACTGTGTCCACTCAAACGTGTCTGACCTTGTTTGTTTTCGCTTCCTTTTCTGCGTATCCTTTTATTGGTTATAGCAGGCTTCCTTCTATAGTTTATGACTAATACAGTTGTTTACTAAATTCATTGTATTTTTTTCACAATTTAGGTATCAGTGATTTCATTTTGCTTTACATTTCATTGTTGTGAACTGAATCGAGATCAAGTTACTGTTAATTTCAGAGCCTAGATTAGACCAGGTTTTTGACTTTCGTTTTAGTATTTTAAGCATATCTCGCTGATACACTTAGTTGTACAGCAGAAACTAATCAAAGCAACTAAACTCTAATTAAAAAAAAAGAAGTTCTGCTTACCTGTGTTGTTTTTTGAACTCAGAAATAAAATATCTTTCACTGTGATTTTCTTTACTTATTTTAGCAGGTGACTTTTTAGTTGAAGAAAAAGAAAAAAAGAAAACAAATGTATCAGACATGTGAAATAAGACCCAATATCTGAATTATAATTTATAAGATAAAGAATGACAAGATGGTTTAGTGACCAAGTAGAGTGTGTGAGCTCTGACCAGACAGCCTGTGCTCAAATCTCGACTCTGCCCTTCACTACTGTGCAACCTCGGGGAGTTAAAGTATACTTAAAGTGCCTCATGTTTTCTATCCATCAATTAGAGTGTTTTAAGGGTTAACTAAATTGGTAGGCTCAGAACAGAGGTTTTCAATCTCCCTCTCTACAAACAGCTAAAAATATAAAACAAAAAAATGCCCAAATATGTGATTGTTTTCAGAATGATTAAGAATGTAGTTAATATTTGAAAGTCTTCAATGTAATATTGGAGAAGGCAATGGCACCCCACTTCAGTACTCTTGCCTAGAAAATCCCATGGATGGAGGAGACTGGTAGGCTGCAGTCCATGGGTTTGCAAAGAGTCGGACACGACTGAAGGGACTTAGCAGCTGCAGCAATGTAATATTACATTGAAGACATGCTGTGAAAGTGCTGCACTCAATATGCCAGCAAATTTAGAAAACTCAGCAGTGGCCACAGGACTGGAAAAGGTCAGTTTTCATTCCAATCCCAAAGAAAGGCAATGCCAAAGAATGCTCAAAGTAATGCACAGTTGTACTCATCTCACAAAGTAATGCTCAAAATTCTCCAAGCTAGGCTTCAGTAGTACGTGAACCGTGAACTTCCAGGTGTTCAAGCTGGATTTAGGAAAGGCAGAGGAACCAGAGATCAAATTGCCAACATCCGTTGGACCATTGAAAGAGCAAGAGAGTTTCAGAAAAATATCTATTTCTGCTTTATTGACTATGCCAAAGCCTTTGACTGTGTGGATTACAGCAAACTGGAAAATTTTGAAAGAGATGGGAATACCAGACCACCTGACCTGCCTCCAGAGAAATCTGTATGCAGGTCAAGAAGCAACAATTAGAACCGTACGTGGAACAACAGACTGGTTCCAAATTGGGAAAGGAGTACGTCAAGGCTATATAGTGTCATCAGACAAACGTGCTTGTTTAACTTATATGCAGAATACATCATGCGAAATGCCAGGCTGGATGAAGCACAAGCTGGAATCAAGATTGCTAGGAGAAATATCAGTAACCTCCGATGTGCAGATGACACCATCCTTATGGCAGAAAGCGAAGAACTAAAGAGCCTCTTGATGAAAGTGAAAGAGGAGAGTGAAAAAGTTAGCTTAAAACTCAACATTCAGAAAACTAAGATCATGGTCCCATCACTTCATGGCAAATAGATGGGGAAACAATGGAAACAGTGACAGACTTTATTTTGGAGGGCTCCAAAATCACTGCAGATGGTGACTGCAGCCATGAAATTAAAAGACACTTACTCCTTGGAAGAAAACCTATGACCAACCTAGACAGCATATTAAACTGCAGAGACATCGCTTTGCCAACAAAAGTCCATCTAGTTAAGGCTGTGGTTTTCCAGTAATCATGTATGAATGTGAGAGTTGGACTGTGAAGAAAGAAATGATGCTTTTGAACTGTGGAGTTGGAAAAGACTCTTGAGGGTCCCTTGGAGTGCAAGGAGATCTAACCAGTCCATCCTAAAGGAAATCAGTCATGAATATTCATTAGAAGGACTGATGCTGAAGCTGAAACTCCAACACTTTGGCCAGCTGATAGAAGAACTGACTCCTTGGAAAAGACCCTGATGCTGGGAAGGATTGAAGGCAGGAGGAAAAGGGGACAGCAGAGGAGGAGATGGTTGAATGGCATCAGCGACTCAATGGACATGAGTTTGAATAAACTCCGGGAGTTGGTGTTGGACAGGGAGGCCTGGCCTGCTGCAGTTCATGGGGTTGCAGAGAGTTGGACTCAACTGAACAACTGAACTGAATGTAATACTAAGATCTTTGGGGTATAATATTTAGAGTTCTGACAGTACTAATAATTGCAATAATTGACCAGATAAACTCCAGAAATCAAGGAGTAAGAACATGCTGAAGTCTGCCCTTGCCACTTTGTGCCAGGGGTGGTGTGTGAGAGAGTGTATGTTTGTGCCAGCACCTCACCGTTTCTAGGGACACTGTTTCTGATTGCTGAAACTAATCTTTTATAAAATCTAAGAACTCGCTGCTGGTTCTTGGACATACAATTGTGCTTACTTTTGGGAGAGTTATGACACTTGGAAAAGTTTTTGTTTCTTGTGAATGGACCAAGGTTTTCCAAGTTTTGTTTCTTTATGAGGAGTTTCAATAAACATAATAACATTTATTTTCATGAAGAATCAGAGACATTTAAGAAAATAATTATAATGTTAAATGTTAAAGGATTCTTGGTAATTTTGAGTTTGGAGATGTTGATAATTTGTTTTTTGAAGGGAGTTTCTTTATGTAAAATATAAGGCTAAACACATAAAATTTCAAAGTAGTCAGTTCTGTGTGATGATTATAATGATAAAGACAATAGCATTCTGAGAAATTCTGCCTGAAGATACTTGAGAAAAGATGAAAGTAATACTTGGTCTGGCTTAGCAATGACTTGGTAAGATAATTTGAGAAATGTAGTTTTTAAGTGTTATTTAATACCTGTTTACTTCTGAATTTTGGAGTAAGCAAATATCATAGAACTGTATATTTTTCCTTTACTTTCAAGGTAAATTTTTTGACAGATTTGAATTCATTTGAAGTTCAGGTTTTTCTGTATTCCTATAAGTTAGTGTGCTTGTTTAAAGGTAAGACAAATGGATGAGAAAATTTTTTCCACCATGTCATGGTTAAACAGCATAATTGGAAGCTACTTGCAAATATATCGACAGTGGTATATAGTTTGTTTCATTTTATGTATTATGTAGATGAAGATTTAGTATTTCATTTAGGTCTCAAAATATTGTACAGTGACTTTTATGTTATCACACTAATATTAGCGTGATCTTGATTTCTGACACTGAGGGTACAATATTTTATTTTATCTTGATTTTGTTTATAATAAAAGCGACATAATTTATCTTATTTGACTGTTGTTTTAATAATGATCAGCATTTTTATATTTATTTCTGAGCATAATTATACTTGTTAAGTGATCGTACATATTTATTTTTGTCTGACCTGCTTTACAGGTCATCGATTTTTAGTTTGTACCCTCATTATATGATAAATATTTTCTTTTTAAATATTATAAGCAGTTTTCTAATCTCAGTGAATTAAAAAGAAAAATCTGCCCTGTATCAACTATTTGGTTTTTCCCTTTTAGAAAGTGTCATCCTCATTTGTAACAGTGTTGATTATGCTATACCAATTTTATTTGTGAACACTTTTATTTCTGTAGTATGTCCTTTGTCTTTTTCCTTGTTTCCCATGAGGGTATAATCTTTCATTAGTCAGGAGATGTGGAATGGTGGGAAGAGCTCTGTAGAAAGGTCACCAGGCATGAATCCTACTTTTGCATTTTCAGCTCCTTTGCCACATTTTCTTGAAAAAGTCAAAGTCACTTATCTTCTGTGAGCCTCAATTCCCTCTTCTCTCAGCTTGAGCTGATAATGCCTCCACCAGTTACTCATTCAGTAATGCGGAGCCATTGAGGAAACATAAAAATGCTGGGTAAAGTGTGAAACATCATTTTGCTTTAAAAAATTTCATTGTAGAAATACAAAGAGTATACATAATTTAAACTAAATCTCATTCAAAGCAAATTTGTCCGATACTTGCTTCTCTTTGCAGATATTTGTATCTGTCTGAATGCAAAAATGTACTTATATCTACATGGGATTACATTGTGTGCATACTTTATCCCTTTTAAGTCTAACATCTGAGAAATATTGTGTGCTTCTTATTGATCAGAATATTTAGATCATGCCACTGCTGTTGCACAACAGAGTGTTTTCACTTTTTTGTCAGAATTTAATTTTTTTGCCTTAGTTTAAAATTCTTTCCTGAGGGTACATCGAGAAGGTAGGAATAGCTAGTTCAGAATGAAGACTGAAGACTAATATTTATTTGCTTAAGATTTGGTGCTTTTTCAATTCAGAAAGGAAGCATAAAATGTTTATGAGCTGAGCTGCTATATGAACGTATTTTTAGGAAGGTTGTGTGATGGTGGTATATGGGGTGAATTCTAATGGAGAACACCTTGAAGCTACAGCATGTCAGTCACATGGTTTGGTCTAGGGTAACTCTGGTCGAGGGAGAGAAGCATAGTCTTGAGAGGGAGCAGTTGTGAAGAAGCAATTGATGACTTACCCACATGAGCATGCGATTATTAAATTGGGAAGCTGGCACAGTTGTAGAACTAGGGAAGTCTGGAGCAGCTTTGTAGTGAGGGAAGATCATGACTGAGTGTTGGACATGTTTTAAGGATTTATTGGCAATTCAGACAAGAAAGAATGCCCCTGGGAAGGGTCCTGGGTGGAGATGCATATTTGCGATTCATTCACTTAGAGGTTATGCATTGAAGCCCAGGACTTGATTTATACCTTTGAAGTTAGATGGTGTGTGAGTAGAAGTGTCACCCAAAGAGGACCAGAGGAGGGACAGTGTCGACAATACTGAGAAGCAGGAAGTGTTTGAAAGTGGTTGAGAAGAAAGAGCTCCAGAAGCACATAGAGTTTGAGACAGCAATAGAAAGTTTTACTTCTATAGATGAAATGCAGTTCATTTACAAAAATTCATTTATACATCATTTGAAAATACATTAGAAGGTATTTTAGAGAAAGGAAAAGATATAACTGATTGTTACAATAAATGCTCATTACCAAGTGTGGCCTTACGTTTGAGATCCTCGGTTTCCTTTTCTGCCCACCATCTAGTCTTTGTGCTTATTGAGAGGGCTTGGACTCAGTGATACCATCCTCATAGTTAGCATTTAGGTCTTGCTTTCTGAACAGCAGCACTCCTTGCAGTAAGAAGCCAAGGCTGATCCAGCAGGAAAGGACGTGGTGAGCCTGGAACATCCGCTAAAAAAAATAAGGAAGAGCCTGAATGCTAAGATGCATGGTGTCAAAAGGACATAGCAGCCAGCTTCCATTGGCTTCCATGACCAATGGTGGGGTAGTATGACAGCTACAGAGAATAGTAATGATAACTGGTTATAAAGCATGGCATAGAAGTGAAAATCCAACATTCCGTTTAAAGTTCTCTTCAAAGAGAGCCAGAGAAAACAGGCAAGACAGAGACAAGAGCAAAATCCTTTTTCTTTATGGAAGAAGGCCAGCTAATAAGTGTGGAAGGAATGGTAGAATGAGAACACTGCTCTTCTCTGGTGCACCTTATAATCACTGAGAAGGGTGAACCTCGGTAATGAGCGCTTTGGGAGCTGGTTGTTAGGAAGCAGGTTGTTCTCAGTGTCAGCTTCTGGAGACCCCCTGCGTTCCTTGCCTCTGGTCAAGTCCTTCATCTTCCCAGTCAGCAGCTTAGCATCTCTGTGATCCTGCCCTCATGGTCATCTCTTTCTTAGCTTCTTTCTTCTGTCTACTTCTTCTGTGTCTAAGGACACAGATTACCTTGGGTCCACCCAGAGAATACAGGATCATTTTCCTATTTTAAAGCCAGCTGTTTAGCAACCTTAATTCCATTTGTGTCCTGTGTAACCTAAGAGATTTCACAAGGGTAGGATGTAGACATCTTTCAAAGCCATTGCTTTGGTGCTGTGAAGTCACTGGGAGAAATGCACGTTTATTGCAGTATTAAAAATCTCTAATTCATCTGTCATTTATACCTATACCATTTAAAATGGAAGTTAACATGTAAAATTATAGTATAAAAATAATTATTCATTTAAGTTCATTTTCAGAATGGTAATACCTCATTAACCATAAAAAATATCAAGCAAAATGGCAAAAATTTCTATACATTTTTTATTTAAATAAAAAATTATTTTTTAATTGAAGGGTAATTGCTTTATAGAATTTTGCTGTTTTCTGTCAAACCTCAACATGAATCAGCCATAGGTGTACATATATCCCCTCCCTCTTGAACCTCCCTCCCATCTTCCTCCCCATCCCACCCTCTAGGTTGATACAGAGCCCCTGTTTGAGTTTCCTGAGCCATGCAGCAAATTCCTGTTGGCTCTCTGTTTTACACATGGTAATGTAAGTTTCTATGCTGCTCTCTCATACATACCACCCTCTGCTCCCCTCTCCCCATGTCCATAAGTCTGTTCTCTGTGTCTGTTTCTCCATTGCTGCCCTGCAAATAAATTCTTTGGTACAATCTTTCTATATTCTGTATATATGCATTAGTATATGATATTTATCTATCTCTTTCTGACTTATTTCACTCTGTATAATAGGACAGCAAATTCCTGTTGGCTCTCTGTTTTACACATGGTAATGTAAGTTTCTATGCTGCTCTCTCATACATACCACCCTCTGCTCCCCTCTCCCCATGTCCATAAGTCTGTTCTCTGTGTCTGTTTCTCCATTGCTGCCCTGCAAATAAATTCTTTGGTACAATCTTTCTATATTCTGTATATATGCATTAGTATATGATATTTATCTATCTCTTTCTGACTTATTTCACTCTGTATAATAGGTTTTAGGTTCATCCACCTCATTAGAATTGACTCAAATGTGTTCCTCTTTATGGCTGAGTAATATCCCATTGTGTATATGTTCTACAACTTCTTTATCTGTTCATCTGTCGATGGATATCTAGGTTGCTTCCATGTTCTAGCTATTGTAAATAGTGCTGTAGTGAACAGTGGGATCAGTTCAGTTCAGTTGCTCAGTCGTGTCCACCTCTTTGCGACCCCATGGACTGCGGCATGCCAGGCCTCCCTGTCCCTCACTAACTCCCGGAGTTTACTCAGACTCATGTCCATTAAGTTGGTGATGCCATCCAACCATTTCATCCTCTGTTGTCCTCTTTTCCTCCAGCCTTCAATCTTTCCCAGCATCAGGGTATTTTCAAATGAGTAGGTTCTTCACATCAAGTGGCCAAAGTATTGGAGCTTCAGCTTCAACATCAGTCCTTCCAATGAATATTCATGACTGATTTCCTTTAGGATGGACTGGTTGGATCTCCTTGCAGTCCAAGGGGCTCTCAAGTGAGATACATGTATCTTTTTCATTTTGGTTTCCTCAGGGTACATGCATAGGAGTGGTTTTATTCCTAGATTTTAAGGAATCTCCATACTGTCTTCCATACAAATGACACTTGCTCCAAAAGTCAGATCACATTATTGATAATATATTTTTGTGCATCTTCAACTTACATGATCATGGGGGAATGATCATAATCATTCTTCAGTGAATCATCACTTAAGGTTTTGTTTATACTTTCTTTTTCAGCCATAGGGAGTTTATTATATGAATAGGCTGCTGCTTATAAATATGTATAAAGTGATGAAAATTAAGTTGATTGGCTTGTATTGATTTTGTATTCAAAGGAAATTAGATTCCTTTGGTTGACCGGTACTGCTGATTTTAAAGCAGAGGGGAAATCTTTCAAACTCCAAGTGGGAGTGATGAAAATTCTTAGTTTACCTTCATCCTTATTTTAAAATACGTGTCTTGTTTCTCCTTGCTTAATTCTGATGTTTTCTTTCTCCGTTTCCGAGACCTGGCTCTAGAATGCTCCTGTTCGTGTGTGTGTGTGTCCTGTTCTCTCCAGTTATCGTTTTGTATTGTATTTGCTTTAATAGATAAGTCAGATCATCTTTCTTGACTCACAAGTGAAGAGAATCTGCAATGAGAAAATCTGAGTGACTGAATGAAGAGGTTTTTATTGGATCTCCATACAGTGTAAAAAAAATGATTTTAGAATTTGAAGTTCAAATAGGAAATTTTTGTACTAAAAAGTAGAAATCTGTAGCTAGTATGAGAATGCTACTATTGAACTTTTCTTTTGACACCAAAAACAATTTCAAACGATGCTATCCCAGGCCATTATAGACACCTGGAAATCAATCATACTTTAAACAACACTACTTTTATTATTTCAAAGTGCTCCTCTAGATTGTCAAGCACTGCCCAGATGGAGAGCCACAGAGTATATATTTCTAGCATGATTCTTGCCCTTGAACTCAAGACCGGTAGAGTCAGCTTCCTGTTGGAGATCTGTCTGGATGTCCGTGGACTTTCTCATAAAACAAGCCCCAAACTGATTTTCTCCTTCCAACCAGCTCAGATTCCCCAGGCCCAAATCTCTGATGTTGTCTTTGACTCCTTTCTTGGACTTCACATCCAGTCCCCGTGGAGATTTGCTTGACTCTGGTTGTGAATGTGTGTCTGGGATTTCACCGATCTCTTCTTTCGTGCTGGTCCTTGGTGCTGACCGAGGCTTTACTGCAGGAGCCACTGAGTTCATCCCTCTCTGTCTTCCCCCTACCACCCCGTCCCCAGTCTGTTCCAAGCAGAACAGCTGGAGGCCTCTATTCAAATGTGTGTCTTGCATAGGTCTCTGTTCAAACACTGTCCTTCTCACCTGAGTGCCAGCCCCGGCTGCGTGGCTCGGTGCCCTCACCCATCCCCTCTGCCCTCCGTCCCTCAGGCTCGTGCCCCAGGTCTCTCTGGCCACCGTGTCCTCCACGGCCTCTGCCCCTGCTTGGGGGAACACCCAGCTCCCCAATGTTCACTCACACTCCCAAGTCTCCCAACGGTAAAGTGCTGGTCTCCTGCTGAGGTTTCAGCCCTTCCTTCTCTATTTTGTTTTTTAACCCACCCCTTTCACTCTTAAGATGCTCTGTGTCGTAGGTGGTGTTTTTGTCCTGTTTCCCTTACTGGGTTTTACAGTTTCCAAGGGACGGACTTGTCTTTCTTTGATCACCTACTCACCCTGGTTGCCTAGACTGTGCCTGCCTGGAGCTGATCCGGTTTAGTACACACATGAGTGTGTGCACGTGTGAGGAGCAGGATCGATGCGGGAGCCAGGCGGGCCGAGTGCTGCTTCGTTCTGTGAGAAGCCACAGAGTTTAGAAGGAAAGTTCTGTGAAGACGCGGCTTTAACTGTCTGATTTTGCCTCCTATGTGGAGAACCTGCCAATTGCGGTACCTAGAAAGGAGAATGAGTGGAGACAGAATGAAGAGTGTAAAGTCACCTGGGTTCATTGGGAGCAAGGCGTTTCAGTGGTATGGTTTTTTCTGATTCAGGATTATTTTTGTTTTATTTTTGGTAGTGGTGGTTTTGTTCAGTTGCTAAGTTGTGTTCGACTCTGCAGCCCCATGGACTGTAGCACGCCAGGCCTTCCTGTCCCTCACTATCTCCCGGAATTTGCCCAAGTTCATGTCCATTGAGTTGGTGATGCCATCCAACCATCTCAACCGTCTCACCCCATTTCTGGTGGTATCTAGATTATAAAATTTCCAAGAAAATTATTATGTTACAGTATTAATACTCTTATGGTGGCAGTGAAGTATAGGCTCCAGTCAGTGCTCTCAAATTACTGGCAATATTATTATCCATGGAGGTAGGTAAGTTCAGTTGGTCCTGTTTGACGTAAACTGTTTTACTGAGGAAGACATTGAGACTTTTAGACTAATAGTACTTTGGACCAAATTAAAAGGATTTGCTTAATGTCAGGTTGTGGATGAATGAATATTTTGCATTTGACTACAATTGAGCTGTGGTTTTGTATTGTAAATTCTTCCCTATAGTAATAAAATATTATTAGGATATTTACTATGATAGACATTCAGCAGATAATGTCAGAATTTTATAAGAAGCTTTCGTTCTCTATGTAGTTTCGTTTATTCCCCTGTGCAGTGTAATATTTTTGTTTACTTCTTAAACCTGGAGCATTTTAATTAATAAAATTTTTTTCTTTTTAAAACTGCACTGTGGTTTCTAAGCTCAGATCTCTTAAATTATACTTGGCCATATAAATAAGCTGTGCATTGCAACTCTGGGTTCTTAACCTTTGGCCTTTGCTATTAGCTTTATGTTTTTTTAATTATAGGAAAATAGAGGACAGTAGGAAAGTCATGACTTAAATGGACTGTTGTTATTATGGTATTCTTTTTAAAGGAAATGAAAAATATTATTTATTTTGTTCAAATCAAGTGAAACAAGTATAGAATATCTTGTTACTGTTATTTTACTAAGCATTTAATATCACCACAGTTTGATTCTTTATATGTAATAATGATTTTTCCATTTTATGGATTGATGGTGTGATAGGTTATTTATAGTTGTAAGGCATGTGTTCCTCATAGTTATTAATATATAGAAAAGAATGAATATTATTTTCAGTGTATACAAATGCGTTACTTGAATAATAAACTCACAGTCATTAAAAAAACACAAATATTACTTTAGCCTCAAAACTGAGGTTCCCTCTATTTTATGAAAATAACCAGAAGAGACCAGACGTGAAAAGGAGTGTTTTTAAAGCATGCTTCAGTCTTGGCTTCTGACGCCCATCTCTCCATAAGGCCGCAGCACTTCATATAGTCTCGTGCTGCCCGTCTGTGCAGACATGTCCGGATGAATTCAGCGTTTAATGTTAAGAATCTTATAACATGCCAATTTGATTTGTAGCCCTTCATGTCATAGAATGCTAATTAAAATCATATTTTTGCATATGTCATGGCTTTCCTGTACATATGCAAATAGATTCTGTTGCCTTTCAGCTATTAGTAATTAACTTTATGAAGGACAGCTGTAATACATAATTAACAAAAATGTTTGCAAGCCCTTTTACATTGAAAGTTACAATGGTAAATTTTTATTTTTTCGCTTATCAAGAGAGCTCTTTTAGTCTGATGCTTTGGAATGAGATCTAAGTTGTTTTAAACAATCACACGACATAATTAAATTGTGTTGTACTATATTCAGTAGAAAAATGGTGCTGTATGCAGTGGCTGCTGATTCCTGTCCATTTCATATTTATGTCAACAAAATTGAATTAAGTGATCTGATTTGTGTGTAAAATAAGATAGCATGTCGGGTAATTCTTTTTGTTTGTTTTAGTTATTGATATCTTCTGGGCACTTAAATACATTTTTTTTGCATGTGTTGCAGACACGGTAAACATCTATATCATTTTAAAGAACCTCTCTTCAAATCATTACCACTTCTTAAGGAAGCTTCTTGAAGGCTATTCATTTTCTCTTTTATAGTCCCTTAAATATTTAATAAAGCGACATTTTCTCAAACTCATTTCATGATTGAAGTGTGGGATCGATTCAGGGGCAGGGCATGTGATACTGAGGTGTTGGTTTATCTTTCTTACTAACTGACAGTGAGGACAGTGACTGAAGAGCTAAAGTCATTGATTTGGTCTTGTTCATATACACAAGTGAGAAAATGACCCAGTGAATGAAGTGCAGTTACTGCTTTTGGTTTTCTGGTGTTGCAGTACATCCGTCTCTATGCAACTTTCTGCTTAGAATGCAGTGCCATGTAATGTGCATTTTTGTGTTACAGCTATATATATTTATAAATATATATATCCATGTCATTTAAAAAAATTCTGCACGTATTTCTAGTAGAGACTTCTGTTTTAGTTCTATGACAACTTTCTGTCTTTTTTTTTCAGGGTTGCATTTGTTATGAAGAAACACTTAAATACGCATCTATTAGGCAAACATGGAGTTGGCACACCAAAAGAAAGGTAATTTTCATCCATTTAAAATAATTTGACTACGATAAGTATATCTTCATTTTAGATTTTGTTTAGTGAGGTGACTCCTGAGTTTTATCCAGTCAGTTCGTCATGTTTTGCACGAGGGGTACTCTCATGTTGAATATCATATATTACGCCATTCTCCTATTAAAAATTTCATGTAGCATTTTAATTTTAGAAAATTTGATCAAAACATATTGGAAAAGATTTGAAGGATTTGATTTTTTTTATCAATTTGTGGAATGACCTTGAAACAGAAGAGTTAAATTAAAGGGAGTCAGCCTCTGTGAATGCATTAGAATAAACTAAAATAAATATGCAAAACCAAACTATGGAACTTTGTGTATTTTTTTTGAGGTTTTAAAATGACATTTTTGAATTCTCACTGTAGAATTAAACATTGCTGATTTGAAAAAGAAATACATCTTGTGTCATCCCCCAAATAATGCTACGGTTGCCATGTCATGAAAATAACACTACAATTACGATGTCATCAGCTGCCAGGTTTCCTTTCTTCTTGCTGCTGTGTCATAATTAGCTGCATCTCTTAGGCTGAATTATATTAGGTGAGCTGAAACATAGCGGTGTCAGCCCTCAGGCGAGCCTGGCTGCTGCTGGAACTTGCCGCTCCTGCAACACTAGTGTGAGCAGCCTCACCTGTAAGGACCTGGCGGGCTTCCGACTCGGCCCGGATCCTCAAAGACAGCCTGTGAAACCCTGCAGATGCCCCTTTAAACTTTTGTTTTCAGTATGGTTGTAAAATGCCAGTCATGATGCAGTTCGTTCTGTCACTCTGTAGCCTGTGGCTTCTTCTGCCATATTTGTAAATATTTAACAAATTAAGAAAAATTGAAATACTCATCAACATTTTCTATATTCACAAGAAATTTAACTGGACTTTTCTATTGGTGGCGTATTGTTTTATTAAGCATTTTGGTTTGGACATGTCTACTGTGTCAGAATATTGGAATGTTATGCATGCCTACTTTCTTCCTTTTGGTTTCTCATACTTTTCTTTGTCACATTATATTTAATTTGAGACAAAATTTACATGTTAGAGAGATCTTGGATGCATTATTCTTGAAATTTGAAAATTTTTTATTATTTAAATTGTAATTTTGGACTTGTCAAAGTTATGTTTTATAAGCACTTAAACAAAACATCTGTAGTTATTGTGTTCTTGTTGCTTTCACTTGCATTATCTCGTTAATCATATTACCATATTGTGGTGGTTTAGTTGCTCAGTCATGTCCAACTCTGTGACCCCATGGACTATATCCTGCTAGACTCCTCTGACCATGGGATTTTCTAGGCAAGAATACTGGAGTCGGTTGCCATTTCGTTCTCCAGGGGAACTTCCTGACCCAGGGCTCGAACTGGGGTCCCCTGCATTGCAGGCAGGTTCTTTACTGACTGAGCCACCTTGGAAGCCTATATTACTATATTAGTGGTGCATTATTTTTCTAATATTACAGAATTAAAGACAGATTGAGAATATACAATATCTCATAAATAGTTAAGTGTTGGAGTTGTTATTTTTCTGATTCCAATTCTAGTGCTCTTCCTCATGGTGATTATTATGTTTCATACTGAAAATCTTGACATACAGTTACTTAGGGTGTTTTATTCACAGAACAAATTTGAACGGAAACATTCAATCTAGATTGCATGATAAAAATAAAATATTTCCCTGCTTTATAACCAGTATATATTTTGAACTCAAACGTATCATTTTGGTTTTTATTTAGGAATTTAAAAAAATTTGAATATATTTGTTCATATTGTTTCATATTAATGAAAAGTTCATCACCTTGTACATATATTTATCCTGCAGGCACCTTAAGAATAGTAGTTGTCTTCTAAATGTGATCCTGGGTGTTTGAAAAGTCCAGCTGTGCTCTTCGGTTTTTCCATTTGCCTTTTCCTGTGCATTCCAGGATAGCTCTCTGTTACTTCCCTTCATTTCAGTCCCTGATACAAAAAGAAAGGCTAAATAGAGGCAAGAGAAGGAATCTGTCTTTCTCCCGTTTGAGGTATGATAAGCTTTTTCTCTAACATTTACATGATTTTTGTCCTAAAATCAGGAGATGAGTCTCAAATGGGAAGGCATTCCTCATCTTCTATATCATTCCCTCCTAAGTAGTCTGACTACAGAGTTCCTCTCAGCTCAGCATTAAATTGAATTGTTTTTCCTGCTAAAATTCCTGTGTTGGAGCTGGCCTCTTGTTTATAGTTATCTGCTTATCGATAGGGCAGTCCCTCTTCTTGCATAGAGAGGCTGAGTTGGAATGCCAGGGCCTCAGCCACAGCATGCTGCTGCTGCTGCTAAGTCGCTTCACTTGTGTCTGACTCTGTGTGACCCCATAGACGGCCTCCCACCAGGCTCCCCCATCCCTGGGATTCTCCAGGCAAGAACACTGGAGTGGGTTGCCGTTTCCTTCTCCAAAGCATGAAAGTGAAAGTGAAGTTGCTCAGTCGTGTCTGACTCTTAGCAACCACATGGACTGCAGCCTACCAGGCTCCTCCGTCCATGGGATTTTCCAGATAAGAGTACTGGAGTGGGGTGCCATTGCCTTCTCCACAGCCACAGCATAATTTCCCAATAGACATCCATAGCTGGAGAAGACTAAGATGTAAGGAGCAGAATCTAGCCTGATGGATGCCAAATGCTCCTTCCTTCCAGTGCACCTTCCTCACCTCCGTGGAGAGGGAATCGATGCCTTTAATAGTCTTAGGAAACAAAGAAACTCTTTATCAGCATGTTCAACCATCTCTTTGGGCAGAACTGTTATCTCAATTAAGTTAAACATTTTTTCTTACCTATTTAAAACATTAATGCCTTGCTATAGTTTTGCAAGCTTGCTATATTTTAATTTCTCTAGGACAATGTAATCAGTTTATTCTTCTTATGTTTTGAATTTGATTCTCCCCTCTTATGTGTTGCATATTATGGCAAATAGTAATAGAAGTTAGCTAAATAGGCTGTGACAATTAAATTAATAATGCATTTTGTTTGCAAGTATTTAGGCTTTGTGCTTTGACTGATATATGCAAAAATGATAATTTATTACAAATAAATTCATATTCTTGCACTATAGTTTGATGAACTAATAAATTTTGTCAGCATGACTGTCATTAGCCACAGAAAAATAAATACTTTCAAATATATATTTTTTGACTCCAGGAAACACCTGAGGTGATTGCTTGTATAAGAGCAACTTTTATAGTCTTAAATTTGCATGAACTTATTTTAAGGTGGTATATTACTGTATTTTAGAAGTCTCGTACACTTAAATATAAACAGCTAAATACAGCCACATTCAGTTCACATTCCAAAATAATAAGCTGATTAATTTGCAAGTTCATTCTAAAGTATTCCCTATTTTAAATAAGTAATTCTCTTTATAATGTAGTAAGCCAGAGTAGCTTTATGACTCTTTGAATTCACTAACAGTAATCTAGAAAATGAGCTTATCCACAATTATCACAATTGAAACAGCCATAATAAGTATGTCTGATGTGAAAACCAGGTGTGTATTACAATAGAAAGAGATAGCGTTTGTAGTTCAGCACTTGGAAATCAGCTGGGCTTTGAATGACTGTGGAGATAGGAAGAGAGGAAACAATTCACTCAGAATTTCTGAGCTGATAAGTGGCTTTTGTGGTGTCTGGGACAATATCAGAAAATGTCTGTACTGGCAGTGTCTCAGGAAGGCTTATGTGCTCCCGAAACCAGCTTTTCCAGTAGAGGGTTTTAAACTGGACGTGGACATCAGAGACTGCTGCTGCTGCTGTGTCGCTTCAGTCGTGTCCGACTCTGTGCGGACACTAGACGGCAGCCCACCAGGCTCCTCCGTCCCTGGGATTCTCCAGGCACGAACACTGGAGTGGGTTGCCATCTCCATCAGAGACTCTAGGAGCTAAATAATGTTCTTGTTTCTAGATTGAAACCTTAATATTTTTTTAATAAAGCAATTTTTGGAGGAGTCTATGTGTATTCTAAGTCTCAGATTGTGCCTAATTTTCAGCCCAGCTAGGGGGTAGGCTCAGGCCCCCAGGGCAGGCCCCGGGCTTGCCAGTGTTCTTCTTTAGGTGAATGGGTTTCCCTCCTTTGGATGGCTGAGCCTTAAACTTTTTCCCGACTTCTCTCCATCAGACATTTGGAACTTGGACTCCATCAGAGACTCTAGGAGCTAAATAATGTTCTTGTTTCTAGATTGAAACCTTAATATTTTTTTAATAAAGCAATTTTTGGAGGAGTCTATGTGTATTCTAAGTCTCAGATTGTGCCTAATTTTCAGCCCAGCTAGGGGGTAGGCTCAGGCCCCCAGGGCAGGCCCCGGGCTTGCCAGTGTTCTTCTTTAGGTGAATGGGTTTCCCTCCTTTGGATGGCTGAGCCTTAAACTTTTTCCCGACTTCTCTCCATCAGACATTTGGAACTTGGGGTTAGGCATCTTTCTTTTAACAGTATCTTTGAGCTTACTGATAAAATCTTTCCCCCAAACTTTTATATGGACCAGATGTTATCTAGTCTGAGTGTGGGATAGACATACAGCAGCGCTGATATTGGCTCTAATCTGCCATGAGCCATTGCTACAGGGTTCTGTGGAGTCTGTCTTGTCTCCTTTATGGAGAACTTTCGTATTTATATGTTAAAATTGTATGGAAGCAGCATCATTGTTTTGTGTCTTTCAGTTTAGAGGGGCTTGAAGCGTGAAAATATCATCCAAAACGCAAACATTCCTGGATAAAGTGTATATACGTGTATATGCAGTTTTTATTGAAACTTTGCCAGTGGTAGATACTGTGGGTTGACTAGGTTACTTTTCAATGAGAAAACACTACCTTTTCTAAAAACGCTAAATTGGACGTATTTCAGTTCAGTTCAGTTCAGTCGCTCAGTTGTGTCCGACCCTCTGTGACCCCATGAATCGCAGCACGCCAGGCCTCCCTGGCCATCAGCAACTCCCGAGTTCACTCAGACTCACGTCCATTGAGTCAGTGATGCCATCCAGCCGTCTCATCCTCTGTCGTCCCCTTCTCTTGCCCCCAAGCCCTTCCAGCATCAGAGTCTTTCCCAATGAGTCAACTCTTCGCATGAGGTGGCCAAAGTATTGGAGTTTCAGCTTTAGCATCATTCCTTCCAAAGAAATCCCAGGGCTGATCTCCTTCAGAATGGACTGGTTGAATCTCCTTGCAGTCCAAGGGACTCTCAAGAGTCTTCTCCAACACCACACTTCAAAAGCATCAATTCTTTGGCACTCAGCCTTCTTCATAGTCCAACTCTCATATCCGTACATGACCACTGGAAAAACCATAGCCTTGACTAGACGGACCTTTGTTGGCAAAGTAATGTCTCTGCTTTTCAATATGCTGTATAGGTTGGTCATAACTTTTCTTCCAAGGAGTAAGCGTCTTTTAATTTCCTGGCTGCAGTCACCATCTGCAGTGATTTTGGAGTCCCCCAAAATAAAGTCTGACACTGTTTCCACCGTCTCCCCATCTATTTCCCATGAATTGATGGGACCAGATGCCATGATCTTCGTTTTCTGTATGTTGAGCTTTAAGCCAACTTTTTCACTCTCCACTTTCACTTTCATCAAGAGACTTTTTAGTTTCTCTTCACTTTCTGCCATAAGGGTGGTGTCATCTGCTTATCTGAGGTTATTGATATTTCTCCTGGCAATCTTGATTAGATAGACTCAAATTTTTCCTATTAGGAAAGATTCTGTTTATAATGTGAGATGAATTCCTGTTGTTGTCCCGTTATTATCCATTTTAAATAAGTAACTTGCCTTTTGACAAAACTGGTATTGCTTGTGTTTTCTTTTCTTAAAGGATCAGCTGTTTTCCTTACTGTTTATTTCATGTGAATTTCTGTACCGTACCTTCTGTTTTCTATCTCACCCCTGAAACAGGCAGTTGATTCTCAGGGAAGCGTGCTGAGATATTTGGTCCCGTATTGAGTGCGCTTCCTCTCATCTCTGAGCCGTGTCCTTTGTAGCATGTGTCGGTCACGTGTCTGTCGCTTAGGCCTGCTCTCCAGTCACTGCTGTAGATTGGTCTCCCCTCTCCGTTCTTCTTTTAATCAGTGGTTAGTGATTTTTTTTTTCTCTAATGAGACCCAATTTTGGAAAAATTAAGTAAGAGTCAGACACGACTGAGCGACTGAACTGAACCGGTGGGCTCCTCTCTGCTTTAAAAAATATTTATACAAGAAATAATTCTGTTGAGCCAAAATGGAGGAAAAACATTTCAGTTCATTCTATCTTGGATTGCATGTTTTAACGAGTGGGAGGTTGTTCTATTTGAGTGACTTACTATTGCTTCTGCATGAGCCGAGGACACCCTTTCTTCTGCATTCTCCCATTTCTCCTCCTTGTTATCTGTAGACAGCATCTAGTGTATAAATAATATCCTGTGATCATTTGATACCACTTTATTTAAGGAAGTTGGATGGAATAGACAGATAACCCTGCTAAATAATTACACCCATGTGGGAAGATAGTCACATCATTTACTCAGGGTTGTTATTTTTAGAAAACTTTCTTCTGTATTTTACTGACTTAATCTGACCATTTATAAAGGTCCATCAGAAGATGAGTATATATTTTCCACCAAAGTTATCTCGTTAGTACTTGGGTAGTATTTCTAAATAAATGGGCAATTTAGATATTCTTTGGTTGCCTTATGATAAATGTTTTCATACTGAAATGGGTATATTCTAGTTTCTCTTCATAAATTTTTGAGGTGAACATTAGCAAAAGTAAGTGTCATTGGTGAGAATATTGGGATTTCAGCTTTTAAAGGGAGGGGTGTTTGGGCCAAGTCGCAGATGGTTCTCCTGACTCATCTGTGAGGGGACAGAAAACCCCCTTCCTAGCTCATAACTCCCTCGGCCCCCTCAGTTTCCATGAACCAATGTGAGCCCTACTCCTGCTTCAGCTGCTCAACCCAAATCTCTGTGGAGTATCTCAATACTATGTGTTTGTCTGATAGATTAGTTTGCTGTTCTGAGTAAGTATTCCTTCCACTCATTTCTCGTGACTGGACTTTGAGTGGTGTCCTTCCATGGGGACAGCCTCTTACCTTCATCCCATTGTGTCTGCTTTCTGCCTCCAGTAACATTTTGACTGATCTTGTAGTTAGTTTTTACGATAATGACAAATCTCAGAATGCTTTGAGAAGTTAAATCTTTATTGTAAAGATCTTGCTCATTGTGCTGCTCCTGGACATAGATCATATCTTCCTAGTGAGATGGTTGGGGGCAGTTTCTTTCCAGTCTCTCTTTCAGGAAAAGGTGTGCCTTTCCGAAACAACTTGTCATTTTGGCCTTAAGTACTAGCAGCTCATGTGTATAATTGAGTTTGTCTCCTTATGTTTACTTCTAGAAAGCTCAGTGCCAAAACTGTAACTCGTCTCCAGAAAGTAGGATGGGCTTCATGGAGTGCATTTTATTTGCTACTGTCATTCCTAGTTTCATCTTTTTTCCCCTTATGGGAAATTCCCATTTTATGTGAGTGGTATATTTTAACAACTTCATATAAATCGAAGCTCACATAATTCAAGGGAAGTTTTGCAACGGGGATATTTGTGAGGTAGGGTCAGTATTTGTCTGGCAGGATGCGGTCTCTAGCCCTGTGCTCTGGGGGAATTGTGTCCAGTGGTGCATAGCCCTGTGATGAGACTTTAAAAACTATCCTTGTGAATATAGCGCACTTTAAATGGTGCTTTTTACTCTTCAAGATTGTCTTTTATTGTGAGGAATGCTTGCTCCTAGAGTATGCTGAGCAGACATGGCATGTCCTCCCCCACCAAAGAAGGGAGGGTTGCTTCACTTTTGTACCAGGGTCCTTGCTCTCCACTCTGTCAGAAGTAACTGCTGCTCATAGTATGCCACAGCTGTGTTGGTAAAATACCATGTCTACTACTCTGGGGAAAATTCCCCATTAGTAGGGGAGAAAGCCTAGGTGTTAGAGTATATGCATGCTGCAGAGATATAGGACTATTTTCTACTCTTTCTAAGATTCATTCTTTAATTTTAAGCTAACATTTGATTTCTCTCTGTATGTTTTAATCTTGAGCATTGAAATAGACATGTGTATTATGAGTCTTGTTCTTCAGAAGATATTGTAGGTTATGCAGTTATCCATAGTATATAGAAAGAAAGGCTACACAATGATACAAAAGAAAGGTTTAGAAGAGGGAACAGTCCTGTCTCAGAGGTGTTCTGGGGGATGCTCATGAAGACATCTGGTTTATTAATTGACTCTCCCAGTCAGCATTGAGTCCATCTACTGCTGTTGTGTTCCAAAGTTGAGCTGGCCTGTCGTGTTTGCAGATCATACACCCTCTGATCTCATGTCCCTTCGATTTGGGGTTGACGGACTGAGGCTAAGGATGCAGGGATGATGCACCTGTAAAAGGAAGGGGGGATTTCATCAGGTGGGAGGTGCTGCTGAAAACACAGCAGAAGGGCTATTCCTGAGCGTGTCTGGGCCGGCTCTTGCTTTAGGGCAGGTCTTTCTAAAGGGGCGCCTTTTAAGGGAGGCCTTTAGTGAGGTGTATGTGAGCTGGGCTGCTCCTGCTCTAGTGTGTCCCGGGGCTGGGGGAAGGGAGTGGGCAGAAAATGAACAGGAAAGATGCCCGCTTAGCGCTGTTTAGGAGGGGAGCACAGGAGGGACTGTTCCTCCCCCTGGAAGGGGCAGTAAGTTGGAATCCAGCAGGAGAGAACCAGGAACACTGCGTGGGTGTCTCATCTCACTCTGCACAAGGGGAAGCGAGCAAGCCTTTGGCGTGGAGCTCAGACCTCGGGGAGGATTCTTGGGTCACATCGCAGAGATGCTTCCTGGACCCTTGCCCGCTTCCCCTGCTCCGGCTACTCTGCTCACTGCCAGTTGCCTCTCTCCATTCATACTTCAGAGCTTGCCTGCAAATAAGCCCTGTAGTCACTGGTTTTACAGGCAGACCTTGTTTCCCAGTGCTTTGCAAATATTGCATTTCTTACAAATTAAAGGATTGTGGCAACCTTGTGGCAAGCAAGTCTATCAGCTCCATTTTTTCCAGTTACATTTGCTTACTTCTGGTTTCTTTGTCAACATCTGGTAATTCTCACAAGATTTTAAACTTTTATTATTGCTTTGTTTTATATTGACCTCAGATCCGTGATCTTTGATGCTGTTACTATAACACGAAGGCTTAGACTGATGGCTAGTTTTTAGCAGTCAGATATTTTCTAGACATGTTATTACACACTTAACAGAGTATAATGTAGTGTAAGCATAACTTTTATATGCACTGAGAAACTGAAAAATTCCTGTGACTCTCTTTCTTGTTTTATTGTGGTGGTCAAGAACAAAACCCGTGGTATTTTTGAGGAGGGCCTGCATTATGTTAGACATGGTCTGTTCCAACTCTGCACCCTGCTTCCCCCTTCCTCTGCACTTTTGTTCTTCCTGCCCTCGTCACACTGCTACCATGTTTCTTTCATCCTGATTGTCAGTCTAAGTCACTATTTTATTTCAAGCTTCTTCCTTGCTTATTCCATCTCTAAATCGTGTTTATTTTTTCATCATATTCCTATGGAACTTTGCTGAATAAAGAAAAATACATACACAGTGACTCAGTGGTAAAGAGCCACCTTTGTATATGTGTGGGTTCAGTCCCTGGATCAGGAAGATCCTCTGGAGAAGGAAATGGCAACCTACTCCAGTATCCTTGCCTGGGAAATCCCATGGACAAAGGAGTCTGGTGGGCTACAGTCCATTGAGGGGAGTTGGGCAAGACTTAGTGATTAAACAACAGCATAGATATATATATATACTCCATCTCTCAAAGCAGAAACCCAAAAAACTATAATGATACTGTGTATAATTATGTAATCTAGTACTAGTTCATTGAGTTACTACAACAGAAATGTATGATTTAGTAATGGTAATCTTTATTAAATGAGGAATGCTTCCTCTTTCATTCCTATATACAGATAAGATAAAATTGAATTCTGTGGAGAAGATGAACTATACCTTTTCTAGTATGAATGTTCTAATTGTTTTTTCATGTGTTAGTACATTGTTGCTTAATATGACAAGTTAATTTTTAAGGGTTTTTGTGGGGCTACCATTTAGTAGTTCAGTCAGATCTTGGGTATAAGAATACCTGCTCTTTTAATTCTCTTTGAAGTCAGTAAGTGATCCCCACTATGATCAATCAAATATGCTAAATGTTCAGAAGGTAGGTGTTTTCCCTTGGCAGGCATCTAGAATGTTTTTGGCCATTCTCTTCTTTTATTTCACTTAAATTGCTTTTAGAACACTGAGGCTTATACATCTGGACTCTGACTAAAATATGCCCTAAGCTCTTATCTTTAATTCCCAGTCAGCACCAGAATTAAAGAGAACAAAGGCCTATATGTTCACTGCAGCCTTCAATTATGCTTAATTACCAACTTTCATACAGTTTCATTATACAGTACTGACTTCTTGTGAGACTTTCTTTATATTCATGATGTCTTGGTAGCTGCTTATAAAAGTCCAAGTTTAAAATTTTTCTGAGGAATTTTCAGGAAACTTACAAGCTTTCTGAAGTAATTTTGGTAAAGTTGGATCAAAGCAATCTGGTGATCCATTTTAACAGATGAAAAACAAGAAGTCTACATTTCGTCATGCCAGAGAGCACTGATGGGCGAAATCAAGGGTTTACCTGGTATCTCCAAGACATCTCCCCTCAGTCATCTTTATATTCATGATGTCTTGGTAGCTGCTTATAAAAGTCCAAGTTTAAAATTTTTCTGAGGAATTTTCAGGAAACTTACAAGCTTTCTGAAGTAATTTTGGTAAAGTTGGATCAAAGCAATCTGGTGATCCATTTTAACAGATGAAAAACAAGAAGTCTACATTTCGTCATGCCAGAGAGCACTGATGGGCGAAATCAAGGGTTTACCTGGTATTCTCCAAGACATCTCCCCTCAGCCCCAGGCCACTCGAGGATCCTACTGTGAGCTTCAGATCAAGGGCTGCCCCCCAGCCCTGTGATGCCCTCTCTCTTGCGCTCAGAGGGAGCAGGCAGGCAGCCACGCCCCTTATGAGGCAGGTCGGCCTCCTGGGGATGCCAGCCGTCTGCAGAACAACTGCCTTCTGTCTCAGCAGGCCCTCCATTCCCTTCAGAACCATCATGATGCCCACTGATAGGTTCTAAGATACAAGGTTGAATCGTATGAAATCAATACTTAGGTTAAAAACCATCAAATACTGGCAGTTTCCTGTGAGGCAAACCTAATTCTATTTAGAACTGTTTCTGAAATGTGATGTTACTATCAAAATCTGCTTTTCAGGGAAGTAATAATTTCCACTGAGTCTTAATGTAATCGTATTCTTGCCTTTTTTAGGGACAGTGAGTAATTCCCTTATGTAGTCTGGGGGTATAGAAATTGGGTCAGGGTACAAGGAAACCATCTCCTCATGCTTTGTTCACTGTTTCCACTCCGTGTCCACTGACCGCCATGCTGGCATGCCCTCTAGGCCTGGGCCAGCTGCATTTTCAAAGCCCAGGTTTTGTCTCATTGTGAAATTCCTGCCCTGGATCTGCATTCTATGTAATCTCTTCTTACTCCTAAGAAGACTGAAGTACAGTTTAGCACATTCTGCTTTGTTTCTCTTTATTCTTTTAAAAACACCGGGTTTGTACCCTCGGTCCACACAGATGATTTCTTGAGGGTTATGGTTTCCAACTGTCCTCCTTGTCTCAGGCTTTCAGAAGGTGATTGATCTTCAGTGAATATTGATAGATTTAAGATATTAAAATTCTCATTGAAATTTTCCCTTTTTAAGATGGACTTTTTCCTAACTGGTGTAACATACGACTTATAGTCACATTTTAATAAAAGTATTGTAAAATAGTGTATGTAGTCCGTGGTCCTGCCTGTTAATTGCGTCAACCTCAAATGCATTCTTCCTGAGTCACTGTGGGTTTATTGTCTTCTCATTTGGGAGGCCCAGGACACATGTTCTCATTCCTCAGGGTTATGGTGACATGGACATGGATTTATAGTTATACGAGTACCAAAAAAGTCATACTATATATAAATACAGCATTTTTTTACATAATAAATACTTATTATTAGATAAAAACGTATTAAAGAAATTTTTAGTTGCTGAGGTTTAAACCACATCTCTGTCTCTTTTTTCATGCTAATCTGGTGCAGAAAGGGATTATGGGAAATAGTAGATTCAGTGGAATATATATGAAGTTTTTTTAAAATTATGCACAAATTTTCTTTGAAGCTAATTAAAACAATAATTTCCCCTTTCATTCTCACAGTGCACTGTAGTACTGAGATTTTTTTTTCTCATTTCACATTTATAATTAAATAATGATATGCTGTATGTTTTTGGCAACTAGGAAGTGGCAGTCTTATGGCTGGATATGTGGTCTTTAAAATTTTATGCTTTCCTTTTTCTAAAGAAATATTGTTGATATGATGATAGTCAGATTTTGAAGATTAGGAAAATTTCTAACAAAAGAATTAACCTAGGAACTTTCTAGAACGCTCGGTGAAAGGCGGAGGAACGGTGGCTTCCCGAGCTGCGCACAGCAATGCGCTCCTTCCTGCTCCCCCACACCGGCATCGGCAGGCTTACCAGCTGTAGAAAATAGTGAAATCTGTGGGGTCACTTACTATGATGTTTTGGGGGTCAAACCCAATGCCACCCAAGAAGAACTGAAAAAGGCTTACAGGAAACTGGCCTTGAAGTACCACCCTGATAAGAATCCAAATGAAGGTGAGAAGTTTAAACAGATTTCTCAAAGTTATGACAAGTGCTCTCTGATGCAAAGGAAAGGGAATCATGACAAAGGAGGAGAACAGGCAATTAAAGAAGGTGGAGCAGGTGGTGGTTTTGGCTCCCCTCTGGACATCTTTGATATGTTTTTCGGAGGAGGAGGCAGGATGCAGAGAGAGAGGAGAGGTAAAAACGTTGTGCATCAACTTACAGTAACTTTAGAAGATTCATATAATGGTGCAACAAGAAAACTAGCTCTGCAGAAGAATGTGATTTGTGACAAGTGTGAAGGCCGAGGTGGTAATAAAGGAGCAGTAGAATGCTGTCCCAATTGCCAAGGTACTGGAATGCAAATAAGAATTCATCAGATAGGACCTGGAATGGTTCAACAAATTCAGTCTGTCTGCATGGAGTGCCAGGGCCATGGGGAGTGGATCAATCCTAAAGATAGATGTAAAAGCTGCAACGGAAGGAAGATAGCTCAAGAAAAGAAAATTCTAGAAGTTCATATTGACAAAGGCATGAAAGATGGCCAGAAGATAACATTCCATGGTGAAGGAGACCAAGAACCAGGACTGGAGCCAGGAGATATTATTGTTGTTTTAGATCAGAAGGACCATGCTGTTTTTACTCGACGAGGAGAAGACCTTTTCATGTGTATGGACATACAGCTGGTTGAGGCATTGTGTGGCTTCCAGAAGCCAATATCTACTCTTGACAACCGAACCATAGTCATCACTTCTCATCCAGGTCAGATTGTCAAGCATGGAGATATCAAGTGTGTGCTAAATGAAGGCATGCCAGTTTACCATAGGCCATATGAAAAGGGTCGCCTAATCGTTGAATTTAGGGTAAACTTTCCTGAGAATGGCTTTCTCTCTCCTGATAAACTCTCTTTGCTGGAAAAGAAAAACTTCTGCTTGAGAGGAAGGAAATAGAAGAGACTGATGAAATGGACCAGGTAGAATTAGTGAACTTTGATCCAAATCAGGAAAGACAACGCCATTACAATGGAGAAGCATATGAGGATGATGAACATCATCCTCGGGGTGGTGTTCAGTGTGAGACCTCTTAGTAGGGCCTGTGAATAACACTCACTGCTGGTGTTTTATTTGCAGTAGTGATTGAAGGACTATAGTCATAATATGCTCACTACTTGCTTTTGTTTTAATATTCAACTATAGTAGTGTTTAAAAGTTAAATGAAGAATAAACTCGAATATAAAACCTCAAAAAAAAAGAACTCGATGCATATTATTTATCAGTACTCATAGTAGTAGCAATATATGAACATATTAAAAGTTTCAGTGAATTTTTCGTTTCTCTCTTTCTGTTAAACAGAAACCAAAAACTTTACATGGAACACTGCTGTGTAAAACCAGTAAAAACCAGATGCTCTGTCTGAAGCCACCAAGGAGTCCAAAGACTCCATCAGTGGTGGGGTACCTTCTCTGTATCTCAGAGAAGTGTTAGGCTCCTTATCAGACTAAAGAGAATCTCCACACCCAGCGCTCCTTTACTTGTACACTAAGCCATTGACGTTTGCTGCTTTCACGTTTACAGTATTCTTGATCCCTAAGGGACAAGATGCTGGTGTGCTCGGGCTCTCTGAGCCTGAGCTCTTAATTTAGCTGGAATGCGGGCCCGTATTCAGGCCTCAGTGTGCTCGGCTCATCATAGCTGTCTCACGCCTCTGGAGAACATCAAGACCAAACCAGATTAATCAAACAGATCAACGTCTGGATCTGATGGAAATAAAAGAAAGAATGATAAAAATGTCAGAGTGTAGTCACTCTGAGCTAGAGATACATGATAAGACTGAATTAAAATCCGGAATGTAATGTTCTAGTTCTGATGTTCAGATGTTCATTCTCTTATTGAGTGAGTAAATTTAAAAAAATGGGGCCACAAATGGACCAATGATGAACAGAATTTATTTGGCCCAGTTTTGTGCCCTGAGGTCTCTGTAGTGAGACCCTGGTCTGCCACATTCAAACGACCCACATCATGCTTGATGGGCAACAGAGAGAGTTGGCTTTCGAACCTTCTCTTTCCTTCTCTAGCCAATACCTGAAGCATCCATTCAGTGAAGGAGGAAAACTTGATAAGAGTCTTTAAGAGATGGCTCTCTTATTGGTAACGTTATGAATGGAAAACATCAACAAAACTGTCAATTCTTAGAAAATCACTAGTCTTTAAAATTCATCTGAAATTATAGTGGGGAACTATTAATTCATGTGGCTGTCAACTCACTTTTTATTATGAGAAAACTTTGACTTGGAGATTTTAGTGGTGATTTCCCTTGCGTAAATTTCGCCTGGCAGTGGAGGGGTGCTCTGCTGACGCTGCCTCAGACCAGTGCTTGCTTCCTAGTGAAGCTGCTCTTAGAGAAGGTTGGGAGCCAACAGCTGTTCCTCTGATGGAGCTGCCATCACAAGAGGCGCGTCTCTGGAAGGACCACTCGTACCTGCTAGGAGTCGTGGGCAGCCCTCGGCAGTGTCTGAGAAAAAAGTTGGGCTGAGCTCTGTCCTAGGAAATGGAGACCTTTCATCCCAAGATGAAGCCTGCTACTTTCAGTTAGAAGTAGCTGCTGCTTAGATGCCCCTTTGCTTAAATGGCTGTGCTCTGCCTTTCTGTTCTTTTTCTCAGTGTCCACCACTGGTTTCGCCTGGCTTTCAGCTCCCTCATCCAGTGACTGAGGTCATGGCAGAACGTGCTGGGACCTTGCCGAGTGTGCCTCCTGTCCCCGTCTGCAGAGGCCTTCACGGTCTCCCTCCTCATCTCGTCCTGCCCATGGAGACAGGGCGCATGACACCGGAGTGATGCTCTGAAATAGAACCTAGTGTTTGTTGGAAGAACTCATAGCTTTGTTCATGATTTTAAGCTATATTTATAGAATCACTGAGATTCTAAAGGGGTTACTTAATTTTTTTGAACACGTTACCACCTTTTATGAGGGAAGGTATATTCTATGAGGCTTTCTAAAGGTCTCAGTTCATATGCCTTGCAAATGTCAGTGGCTTACTATATTTAATTTGCCCTAACATCAGGTAGCTTACTGTAGAGTACTGCAGAATTTTGGATTTTAAAGAGAACTTTACCTTTCATAGGTATAAAACCAGTTTCAGAGAGACTTGATCTAGACCATTTAGATATTCAAAAATTTGCCAATTAAAAAGTAGTATGTATCTCTAAATTCTGTAATTTCTTTGCATCCTTCTCGGGAACAAAGAACTGTGATTCCATCGTTCTTTCATAAAGCTGTGCTCTTTCTCGGCTGGTCTTTCATACTCTTGCATAGTATCTTCTCAGCATCTTTAATCATAAAAACTGGTGCTTAAATATGTACAACTTAATGTGGCTATGAAAAATAAATTCTCCCTCCTTTTCAGGTGCTTATTGACAAAATGTAACATATATATACAGTTAGAAAAGTCTGAG
>SJYC01112226.1:0-25000 GCA_006408675.1 Madoqua kirkii | reverse complement strand
GTTTCAGTGACTTCAGTTACAATGCAAGATTGCTGTCATTAAGGAGAGTCAGAGGAGTGTCCTACAATACACACAAACAAAATAAGTACACACGGTCTTTCTCTATTTTAAGTCAAATAAAAATATTCATGTGATATCACCTGAGCACAGAGCACGTTTAGTCAAAAGATAAAATTAAACTGTGTGAGTTCAGAATTTGGTCTGTGCTTGGTCTCAGTGCTACACACCATTTTTCTATTGTAGTTTTGTTCTTCTTGTGCTTATTTTGTATACTTTAAGACTTCTGAGTCTGCTGATTAGATTGTATTTCATCACTATTTTCATTCAGCTGTGATTTGCTTTGTTCTCATAATACGTTTTTATTCTCATATTTTTTCCAGTAAGCAAAACTTCAGTCACATTGTTCACCCACCCCCTAACTTTTCTAGTGGTTAAGATCATTTATCTTTTCTGCTTGTTTTCTGGTAGTGTTGTTTAATGAAAGAAAACTTCTTACCACTTGCCTCCTAAAATTCATATTTTCCTTACCATTTTATGGCCTGATTAATTATTTAAGTTTTAAAGGAAATTGAACAGTTAAAAAAAGCCAGATATATGTTCACATACACACACACATATACTCATATATGCATATATATGTAATTGTGATGGGAAGAACCCTACAGCCAATCTTTACCGTTTCTTCTTTGGAGCAAACATCAACTCAGACCATTTTACATACTGAAATTTTTGACCAGGACCTTAGTTTGTTGCCCGCATGAAATGGGAGCCCAGTGTCACTGTAAATGTTTCTCTGTTGAATATGGTTTTTTTTTTTTTTTGCTAGATAATTGACCTCCTTCATCCTTGTCTTACTCTATTACTAATGAGAAAAATTTTGTGTAATATTTCAGTTTCTGATTTCAGAAACTAAATAATTATTACCATTATTTGTAACTCAGACATAGCTCATTAATATTCAAATTCATCATGCCAAAGTATATATGTAATTCTATTGATGTTTCAAAAAGTCATCCTAAAATTTTTAAGTGTTTTTCCATTCTTAGACATTTTGTTAGGTCCTGTTTTCCTTTGTTCTGTTAGGAAAATAGCTTAGAAGATAGTAGTTCATACTGTTGTTGAGGTTCTGAGATAATTCCTGTTTGGGACACTTTGAAATAATAATGATAATAGTGTTATATGAATCTTGATCATCAATGATTAACTTTCTTAAAGTTAATAATTGTTTTAACTTGAGTATGCTGAATGATCATTTAGCTGAAAACTGTAAAATACTTAGTTTGTCACAATATTCTTTGATCAGTATATATGAGATTAATTTTATAAATTTCATTTTGTTATCCATGTGCTTACAAAAGCTTTATAAATGTGGACCATGGCAATGATAGTTTAATTGTATCAGTAATACTCTGAGTCAAAAGAGTGTTCTGTCAAATCATTTGCCAGCGTTTTAAATTGTTATTTTATATTTTCAAAGTGTCTTCAATTATAGCTTGAAAATGAAAGGCAGTTGAATATAAGTACACACATCTTCAACCTGTAACTAAGATACGATTTATTATTTCCACCGAAATTTCATAGCAGAGAGCAGATACACATGAATGTCTCTTAGCTGGCTTGCTTTTGGTGCCAGTGGTAGCAGTGCAGGAGAGAGGAAGCAAGTATTAGTTTATGGGCTTCACATGGAAAAGCATTCTGCCATAGCAGCAGTGAACACCCTTAACCTCCCCAGTCACCTCTTAAATTAACGCTACTCCTCGTGGAAATGACAGAATGAGAGTGTGAATTACTTTGTATGAACAATAAACATTCCCAAAGTCTTTGGAGTACACAGGCCCTTCAGAATGGTATATGCACATGACCTTGCTGGAAGAAAATGCTCTTCCGTAGAAATACAGCCATTTCCTTTTCCCTTCCCATCTCACATCAGAATCTCTTCAAAAATCAGAACACTTTATTTTGAAAAGAACTTCTTAATTAAATGACTCATGCTCCCTAAAATGTGGAATCAGCATGTATAAGGACAAAATAAAATTGCAGGTCACAGGTCTCCAAGACGCTACTGTTACCCATGCCCATGCCTCTCACTGAGTAGTGACTTTTCTCACTCCTCCTAGGGGTATAAATATATAGATGGAAGTTTGTATAAATGAGAATCTTAATGATAATAATATCGTACTACTTTCTATGTCTTATTCATACATTGTGGGTATTATTCTATATGATTTTATAAATATAGATTTGAATTATAGTTAGTAACTTTATAATCTGTTGTTTATATGTTTCAAGATATTACTATTTAATGGACATTTATTATGTTTCTAAATTTTTACTCTGATAACAGTGTTGTGTGTAAATCTTTCTTCAAGTTAGTAAATTATTTTTCTTGTGTAAACTCTGGAACTGCTCAAAGTATCCATATTTTGTTCCATTTGCTCTGTCTTGTACCTCATTCTCCCAAAGGGCATGGTTATTATTTTACTGTGTGTATTTTAAGGGTGGGGAATGACGATATTTTTATTTTACATATTTTATGTAACCAAATATAAAATGTGAGGTTTTAAAGTAAATTTTTATTTTCTTTGCATTAGATCAGTTTTAAAATTCCTCTTGTACTTATTTCATCATCCCTTTCATTAATAATGCTTTGATAGGAGATATTGACAAATATTCTAGGTGTTTGAAATATCAAGTAATGATTATCCAGCGAAAGAAAATAATAATGCTTAATATTTTCAAATTTAGATTTCATATTTTCATGTCTACCGGTTTTAAAGTGAACACGTTTTATCACACTCTTGGTGTTCCAGGAAAGCGTAAATAATTATGTTTGTAATTGTCAAAGGTTGAGGATAAACGTGGCAGTCTACATTCTAACACAGTGAGCTGTCAGCCAACTGTGGGTGGGTGGAAGTTTTTCCCTTGTCCAGTGTGTAGGAATTCTAAGGTACCTTAATATATCATATCATATAGAATGCAGTAATGACAGGTGAGGAATGGAGGTGATAATGCTTTTTTGTCATTGTTGTTAAATAAAACCGAGACCTTTTCTGGCTCCTAGTGGGTGATGGCTAGTGAGGTTGGGGCCCAGCTTTACAAGTCTATAATTCTTAGACATTTTTGTTATGTGTAAAGATCAAATGAGCCATAGGCACTCAGTCTTCCAAGTCCCATCTTGAAATGCTTTATCCCAGTCTTTAGCCATCAGTCTGATGGAGGATCCCGAGGGCCCCTGCAGTGTGGGGTTGGCCATCCTGCCATTGAGACTGTCCTGGGTCTGCTCTTCCTGACTGCTTTGCCCTTGTTTCTTCACCTAGCCTTGTGGTTTGTGACCGTCCTGCCGCCAGGCCGCTTCCAGGAGGGAGACTTAAACTCTCTGTCAGAGAAGACTTGATGGAACTTCTTGAGTGTGGCTTTGGGGTTTCTCTGTATTTGGAACCAAGCGGTGGAGTTCATTTTGTACTGATAAGGAAGGTGGCACAGTGTTCACCTTTTGAGAGCAGCTATTTCCCTTATACATATTTACAATTTTTAAATTGATTTTCTGAAATGTTTTATATGGTTTCTCTTACACCTTTCTAGATTTTTTTCTGAAACTTTAAAAGGGCAGATTTTTAAGTACTGGGGCAATCTTACCAGAAAATGTATAAGCTGTTTCTGGTTCCCTGTACAAAAGAAAGTTTGGCGTTTCTACTTGCGTTGTATTTATCTAAGAACCAGGGAAGCTGTGTTGTGTTACCCTTGGTTCGGGTGTTAGCAGTGAATGGCAGAGATAATGTGGTTTTTATCAATTGAATACTTACTGGGGCACTGTTTCAAAAAGGTCAGGAATGACGGAGCGAAAAATTTTCGCAAGAATGCTTTATAACGTGTCTTGAAAACATGAAGCAATTTAACCCACTTGATTGTCCTTGGCTGCCGAGGAGAGGCTGCGTCTGGAGGGCTGGGGATCTTGCCAAGAATACAGAGCGGTAGGGCCTCCCCGGGCCAGACCGGTGAGGGCTCCTCAGAGCTGCCCTGACCCCCCGCTGGAAGGGGCTGCGGGCTGACTGAGTCGGAGTCACACACGCTGCACCGTCTCCTTCCTTTCTCTCCCGTGGAGGGTGCGCTTTTGCACCCTTCAGTTACTTGTAAGTCATCACGCATTTGTGGACTGGTCTCCTGCTTTTCACAGAGGAACTGCTGTTTTAATAATTACACACTCAACTTTTATTGAATTGCCATCATCAGTGATTTTTTGGGGAGGGGGAGGGCCTCTTAATGTTGTGGGGTTAGACAGTTTTTTGAAAATGACCATCCAGTCATAGTTTCTCTCTGCACACCACGTGACAAACGCATAGCATTACCGGGAAGGCTCCTATTAATTACTGTAATTAACACGTGACTTGAGGAGTCTTAGATTAATCAGCACGTGACTCTTTGTTATTTGTACCCTTGTGGGAATTTTTCGCCACCAAATGCAAATACCAGGCTGAAAATATTGCTTTGTTTGTCTGTGGAGAGAATATTCATCGCAGTGGTACTGTACATCCAGGAAAACAGAAAGTAATTAAAATGTTGATTACTCTAGTAAATCTCCAAAATGTCCTATTATTTGTGTTTCGTATGTGCTCACATTTCTGAGAAGTTAGCTTTTGCACAACAACCTACCATGATTATCTGATCTCCTCCGGAAGGTTAGCTGAGTTGTTTCCTATATTACTTAGGAAAAAATTTCTTTTCACAATTGAAAATGTCAGCATCAATTTAAAGTAACACTAAGCATGTGCTTGCTTTCTGAATATTATCCTCCAGCCACCCTGCTGAGGATCTGGTGTGACAGTTTGATTAGATCATCAATCCTCACTGTTAACAGCACTTTTCCTGAACACCTGGGCTGCCGGGTCACATCTGAATCTAGCTACCGTTGTTTCCATGACCCAACGTGCGTTCACCATAGCAATTTACATTATGTGTGCAAATTAAAAGTTACCTTATAACAACAGTTTACTTTAAAAAATGACCTCGTTTTCCTCCACGTTCAAGTTATGTTACAGGAGTTGCGTCTTTTGTATGATGAAAGACTCTTGTGGACATAGTCACCCGCCATGATGAAGGTGTGTTTCTTTTTTCTTTTTACTTAGGCTCTTTGGATCAAAATCTCTAAAAATGAAAGTAATCTCATCTTTCATCTTTTTGTGCTATTTAGAAATCTTTGATTGCATTTTTAAATTTTGATTACATTTTACTAGATTTAAACCTAAGTAAATAATTGAATTTGTCATCTATTGCTGAAAATTTTTTTGCTTTCTGCTCCTAAATTTTCCACTTGAACTGTCATAATGGTCTGATTTATTCTTTCCTATTTATAGTCATACCAATAGAGATAATACCTACTTACATTTTCAATGCAAATTGTTTAGTAGCACACTGCAACATGAACACACTGTTAAATCTAGCATTATCAGATTTTTTTGGTACCATAATAATTTGTTTTTCTCACAACTTTTCATTTATATAACTAGGGGAGGAAAATATAAAAAATATCATCATTAAAATTTATAACTTTGGTGTAGAGGCCTGACTTCTGTTACTCAAGCAAAGTTTTACTGTGCAGGTTTAAACAGTATTAAATGTTTTTACCTGATATTGGTAGAGACAAAAAAGAGTCACATGTAAATTGTAGCTTCTGTTTTAGCTGGAACTTATTATTGTTTTTAGTTTTTAGTTGTTTATTATTTTAAGGTACATATGAACTTTGTATAAGCATGTCAGAGTGGTGTGTTGTTTTGATGAGAAAACCATATCATCTCTCCCTGATTTCTCAACTTTTTAATTCTTCTTTCATGTTTAGTGGAGAGCATATGGGTGTGTATATTAAAAAGGACTTTTCCTGTTTCTGATACACTACTCTTGTTTTCCCAAAGATGTAAATCTTTTGGAGCCATTAAAATGTTTCATCCTTATTTTTAATGACCTGTTACTTCTCAGGACATAAGTAACTATTATTAAATAATACTAAATATTCAAAAGTAAGATTGTGCTTTGTCGAGCTCGAAGCCACCATGTGTGTGACTAGGTTTTCTGCAGTGAGTGAGCCGTAGTCTGCTGGAGCCAGGACACACACGTCCGAGCTAAGCTGCCTCTCTTCCTTGGACCTCATATTTTCATTAGCATGGCTCATGTTCATAGCAAGATCTTTGTCATCTTCAGAAAGTCTGTAACCGTTGTGAACTCCCAGGCATTTGACAGTGGCGCAATATGATATGTTGAAAGTTCATTTGCTTCCTAAGCGGCTGACCTAGTTTTAATTCAGCCTTTTCTCTATCCAGCTGTGTGACCTTGTGTACATTGCTTTAAATCTCTGTCTCTGTCTATGCATATGTGGGATTCTAGAAAGAAAGTGAGAGCCAGGGTCACAGCACGTGAGTTCCGGTTGTGTCCATAAGTAGCTCTGTTTCCTTGGGCAAATCTCTTTGACTCTCTGAGTCTCAGTTTCATTATCTGTAAAGCTGATGTGATAAGATGTAGACTATTGGGAAGATCAAATGAGATAATAAGTGAAAAGCACTGTAAGGGAAATAAAATAACAACATGTCATAGTGAATAAAACTCTAGCATAGAATTATTAAAATCTAGTACCTGAGTTTTAATCCTAAAACAGCCATCTTATGAACTGAGGCAACCTTAACCAAGTCATTTAATTTCTGATACTCAGGTTATTGAACTAAAAATATGGGGAAAGACTCTTTCAAAATTTCAAAAGGAGTAGGTTAGATGAGGTTCAGTATGTAAGTGGCATCGCTGGTGTTGATGCAGAGTAGGTGCTTCATACGTGCACATCACCTTTACGTGGTGTGTTGTTCATATAACAAGATTTACTGACGCCTGATCTGGTTTTAAGTTCTCGGAGTGTAGTGCTGAGCAAGGTAAAGATGCTCTTCTTCTGGTGGAAAAGTCGGAAAATGCGCAAGCCAGTAAATCATTTTAGAAAACTGAGTGCTGTGGTCAGAGTGACTGGGGGCGAGAGGTCCAGGAGTGACAGGCGAGCAGTGGGTCGGATTATTAGACTGTCCAGGCAAGGCCATCCCCAGAAAACATTTTGTGAAACTATCCTTGAGAAAATTGTAGACTCACGTGCCACTGTACGTAGATAGTGAAACTAAGACTCTTTGTTATTTCCGAGGCCTTGTGAGTAGAAGCTTGAATGATGAGCAGGAACGTGTCAAAGCGTGTTCTAGGCGGAGGGACGAGAGAGTGCACACTCTGAGGTGGGAACCCAAGGGAACCCTGGGTTTGCTGAGCAGGGTCCCTGTGGTTGTGCCCTGTGCCCCCGGAGGTGCGTGTGCCGAGCACGGCCAGGCAGTGGTCTGATCATGTGGACCTCTGGAAGGTGCGGGGAAGGCTTGGTGCACCTTGTGCCGTGGGTGTGCGTGAAAAGACCTGAAAGAGCGGGTAGCACTCTGGATGGTCACTCTGGTTGTGTCACAGGGCACTGCTCTAGGTCTCCCGGGGTAATTTTTCAAAGATCTCGACACGCCCGCTTCCACCACACCCCTGCTGAATCTTAAATAGGACTTTAGCGTTGTTTTCATCCTAAGTATAGATAGTTGTGCAGGATGTAATTTCTAGTGTATGGCAAAAGTTGACATTGTAAAATATTATTTATGCTGCTTAAAAATACATCCCACAGACTGTTAGTACCATGGTGATCTGACGCACACTATCATCCATTTAAAAGATGCTTGACGAAGCTCTTCTCCAACTGTCAGAAAATTTACGTTTGTTCTTCTTGAACTCATAGATCTTTCCCATTTTCCCCAGAGATTTTTTTTTATGGTTTTTATGTGTGGAAATATTTTAATGACCATCCCACCATGTGTGTGTGTGTGTGTGTGTGTGTGTGTGTGTGTGTGTGTGTGTGTATGTGTGTGTGTGTGTATAGGGCTTCCCAGGTGGCTCTGTGGTAAAGAATCTGCCCGCCATTGCAGGAGATGCAGGTTCGATCCCTGGGTCTGGAAGATCCCCTGGAGAAGGAAATAGCAACCCACTCCGGTATTGCTTTGGCATTCTTACGGACAGAAGAGCCTGGCGAGTTATAGTCCATGGAGTGGCAGAGTCAGACACAACTTAGCAACTAACCAATAGCAACTTATGCATGTTTATATACACACAGTGAAATAAGGTTATTTTTTAGGATGTCTGGCCATAAAGCTCTAAATGTTCATTGGATTATTATTTTAGTTTGTATTACTGATACCCAGTTGATTGAAACAACAAAATTGATACAAAATTAATAAATTTTTAAACATATAAAGTATAATGTCATTGGAATCTCTTATTGAGATGAAGAGGGTTTTAAAAATTTCAGTTCATGTTCCCATGGATGAATGTTATTACTTCAACAGAATGAAACAACAGTCTGGTGGGAATTAATAGAAAACATAAATGATATTGAGATACTGTAACTGTGTGGCTTAGAAAGAAGTTCTAATGATTATTAGGTACATTGGTTATACATTATATAGATGTGTATAAGAGACAGGTACACACATCTTCAACCTGTAACTAAGATACGATTTATTATTTCCACCGAAATTTCATAGCAGAGAGCAGATACACATGAATGTCTCTTAGCTGGCTTGCTTTTGGTGCCAGTGGTAGCAGTGCAGGAGAGAGGAAGCAAGTATTAGTTTATGGGCTTCAAGAATTAATAGAAAACATAAATGATATTGAGATACTGTAACTGTGTGGCTTAGAAAGAAGTTCTAATGATTATTAGGTACATTGGTTATACATTATATATATTTCTCTATTGTTTATATCATGTCATTGTGTAGGATCAATTAGTCTGTTTTAAAAAGTTAATCTAATTCTAATGAGTGCTTGGTTGGAATGGATGAGTTTGCAGAAAGGTTCCTGATGAATGGATAGATGTATACACTTAGCTAAAAGTTACAGAATATTCTTTATGTAAAAATTAATGGTAAAGTTCCTCCTACTAGTTTGAATAAATGCTTAACAGAAAATATTTGTTGAATTATCTCTGAGAAATGTCTCTTGTACTGATATAATATTGGTCTCCTGGAAGTAAATATAGAGTCTTCTATTTATTTCTTCCTGCTTGAAATCACAAAAAGTAAATACTTGAGCCAGACTGAGATGTACGGATGAGAGTGCTCTTTCTCTTGCCTTGTCATAAGGAATTTTTTCTGTGACAAATTATTTCCCAGGATTTAAAAATGAAGTGATAACAGGCAGTCCCATTCTAGAGAAGTCAAGGCTCTTTGCTGTGGTTTTGTTGCCTTAGTGAACTAGAGTCCACTTGCGCCAGTGTTTCTTACCTGTGCTCTTTTTTGCTTTCTCTCCTTTACAAGTGATGTCAGTCATCAACAATAACTCAGGATGGTGAGGCATGAGCTCTGAGCAGAAACTAGAGATGCCTCCCACCACCCCATCGACATGTGCCTGCATTTAGAACATTTGATTTAAGCCAAGGGTCCTGTATCCATTTTCATAGAAACATGTACGTACAAGGGAAGTCTGTAAGTTCCACTCAGTTGATGGTGCCTTGGTTACAAAAAGGGCTTCTTTCTTTCCCTGGTGACTCTTTACCCCTTGTGAGCACAGTGCAGAAAGGGTGAGGAGGATGCCTTTCAGTGAGAGAAAGGTGGTTGTGATAGGGCGTGGTCGGCGATCCCTGGCCTGTGGTTCTGCCTCAGGAGCTTTCCTCTGCAGATGAGAAAGAAGAAGGAAAGAAGGAGAATGAAGGGAGCGGGGGCTAGGAAATGCTGCCTTCACAAGTCTGGACTCACATCGTTTTCCATGTGCCCTTCCAGCCTGTAGAGATGACTTGTTAACAGCACAGAGCATAGACTGGTGAGGGGAGGACATTGAGGGGAGTTAGTTCAGGCGAGAGACAGTGTGGTTTGGACAACAGGGTAGGATCGTCACATTTGGGGCACATTGAGAGTGGAACCAATAGCTTTGCAGAAGGATTGATGCGAGATGAAGAAGAAGAGTGAGAAATGGAGTGGGTTGCTTCAGTGAGGATGCTCTTGACTGAGATGCAGGAGACTGGAAGGACCACTTACTCAGAGTTTGGTGATCAAGAGTTAGGAGTGGGATACCGTCAGATGTTTAAGTGGAGATGGTGGCTGGCAAGATGTGTTTGTAGCTGTAGAAGAGAAGGCAGACACCAGGTCTGGCAGGACTCTGTTAGGACGGAAAGGCCTGCACTTGTCTAAAATGGACCCTGGGTGTGATTCCCCAGTGCACACGTGCCATGGAGAAGACAGGGAAGGGGACCGAGCCTTTGATGATCCACTTGAGGTCAGGAGGCTGGGGGAAGCTGCAGTGGATTCAGGGAGCAGAGTGTAGGGGAAAGATGGAGTGTGGACATCTTAACACTAAGCAGCGTAAATACTTCAAGGAGGGACTTGACTTTGGGGAAATTGTTATTTGTAACATCAAGACATAGAACTAGGCCTTCACATTCTTACTGCTCTGAACTGGATGGTTTTTGAGATGCCGTCATTCCCCCAAGTCCTAGGGTCTTGTAATGCCAGACCTGCCTCTGAAGACATGCCCGGCCTTTGTTAAGCAGGCCTTCTCTGGTCATGCTGGTGGCACGAGGAATCAGAAGCTCTCCTCCTCGTGTGTCTGGCCTCGGGAGTGTCCTCACTACCCACAGGCCATTCTGGAAAACGGCTAAGGATCCGGCTCCATCTCTGCGAGTGACTCCTGAGTCGCCTGCACTGTCACACTGCATGTTACTGTTGTGTTCAGTCCACAGAAGTGACCTGGCAGGGATCCTGCTCTGTCTCTTATACACATCTAGATGTGTATAAGAGACAGCTTGGTGCCCATTGTGCCGTGGGTGTGCGTGAAAAGACCTGAAAGAGCGGGTAGCACTCTGGATGGTCACTCTGGTTGTGTCACAGGGCACTGCTCTAGGTCTCCCGGGGTAATTTTTCAAAGATCTCGACACGCCCGCTTCCACCACACCCCTGCTGAATCTTAAATAGGACTTTAGCGTTGTTTTCATCCTAAGTATAGATAGTTGTGCAGGATGTAATTTCTAGTGTATGGCAAAAGTTGACATTGTAAAATATTATTTATGCTGCTTAAAAATACATCCCACAGACTGTTAGTACCATGGTGATCTGACGCACACTATCATCCATTTAAAAGATGCTTGACGAAGCTCTTCTCCAACTGTCAGAAAATTTACGTTTGTTCTTCTTGAACTCATAGATCTTTCCCATTTTCCCCAGAGATTTTTTTTTATGGTTTTTATGTGTGGAAATATTTTAATTAATATTTTTAAAAGATTTAATTTCATGGTTGGTATTTTGCACATCATAAACTTTTATAGTTATTCATTTATGAATATGAGAGTTCTGGCCTATAGTTTTGTACTTTTTAAGACCTTTGGAGATGTTGATGAAACTGTCATAGTTATTCTCTTTTCTTATATTTTACTTATCAAAGAAGATTCGTATTTTTTCTCTGAGTAGTCTCATCAGCTGATGTATTGAATTGTCTTCTTAGAGTGCATCAGGATTATCCTGTGAAATCCATGTGTGTTTTAAAGCAGAGTATCATTATATAGTTATATCTCGCTCTTAGCTTAAACTGTTAGCAGCTTGAGAAAAAAGCAAATAGTGTGATTAAGTCAAATACCGTGTTTGTCTTCATCTCATCCAGTATATCAGGCAAGTGTGGTTCATAGTTTTACGTTTTTATGAGTCACTTTAATTTTAATTTTTCACACTGAAAATGACCTGGGGGAGGGCATGGCCTCCGGTCCTCAGCCTGGCCGAGGAGGGCTCGCTGTCACTGGTTCATCTAGTTCCGGTTGTCTCACTGCTTCCGTGCTGTGGCCGGGAGTGAGGAGACTGTCGCCGTCTCACATGCGAGGAGGCATGCTCCAGTCTTATCCGGAGGGGGAGAGGGTTTTTAGAAAACTTTCTACAAGTTTTGTTAGCGATTTGTTACTAAATCTTTAAGATAGTATTGAAAGAATTCTTAATAAATGGAGTGATGCAGTAGAGTGATGCGGGAAGGAGATTTTTGCATTGTCTGCATGGTCTCCAGCCTTCCCTTTTTACAAGAATGTGTTGTTTCTAGTCATTTTACTGGAAGCATGTAAGTAACATTAAGAAACATTCATACAGGTAACATTAAGAGTAACGTTAGGAAAAATTCATACAGCAAATATTTTTCATTTTAAATGGCTGTTATTCATTTTAAAAGATCCTAAATTTTGCTTATTTGAATTCTTTTTAAAACTCGATCAATTTAAATGTAAGGTTCCCAGTGAAGTAGAAAGTCATTCGGTCTGTTGAAGAACAATCAGTGAGATTTTTGTCCTCAGTCACAGTTACCAGTGTCCTGAGTGTCATTCTGGATAATTACAAACACAGAAACGAATAAACAAAAAAGTATATTTTACTACCAAGCTGGATTTTTAGGGAATACATTTTTTAAAATAGGATTTAAAAAATACCTTTTAAAACTGATGTGATCTAATTGCACAAATAATTCTTACTTATGTAATTTAATGAAACTTTTAATTTTGTGTTTGCATCTTTGTTGAAGAGACTGAGATCACCCTTCAGTGGTTTATTCTATAGCACTTTTCATATTCCCTTCACTTAGATATGGTCTGGTCCTCTCACAGCATCCTTGATATCACACATTTGCAAATTATCCACATTTACTGTGTTTAACAATTTTTCTAACTTTGTATTGTGAAAGAATTTTGAACACACAGATGCGTTAATGAGAAGCACTGTGATCGCTGTGCCCTGACCACTCAGCCCAGCATCTGCAGGACTGTGTCTTACCTGCTTTCATCCCCATCTTCTCTCTCATAGCCCCTCCCCATGGGCAGGAAGAAGCCAATTTTATTTCATTTTTTGGAGGTTTATCCTTCTCTTGTTCTAAACACAAGCAAATATAGAAGATGTTGTATTTTGAGGTTCAAAACCTTAACTAAGATTTTCTTTCTCAAATTACTAATCAGTTAATAACATTCATTTTCCATGATTATTAATGCCCTTTATAGAAGAGATTTCGGGTATCTCTTGACTTTCTACTTTTGCATTCCTGTCCCTTATGATGAAAATGACTTTTTTTTTTTTTGGTGTTAATTCTAGACGGTCTTGTAGGTCTTCAGAAAACCATTTAACTTCATTTTCTTTGATATTAGTGGTTGGGGCATAGACTTGGATTACTGTGATAATTGAATGGTTTGCCTTGGAAACGAACAGAGATCATTCCATCGTTTTTGAGATTGCAACCCAAGTACTGCATTTTGGACTCCTGTTGGCTATGAGGGCTACTCCATTTCTTCTAAAGGATTCTTGCCCACATTGGTAGATATAATGGTCATCTGAATTAAATTCATCCATTCCTTTCCATTTTAGTTCACTGATTCTTAACATGTTGATGTTCACTCTTGTCATTTCCTATTTGACTGCTTCCAACTTATGTTGATTTGTGGACCTAACTTTCCAGATTCCTGTGCAGTATTGTCTTCACAGCATCGGGCTTTCCTCCTCCACCAGTCACTTCCACAGCCTTCTGCTTTGGCTCTGTCTCTTCATTCTTTCTGGAGTTGTTTCTCCCCTCTTCTCCAGTAGCAGGTTGGACACCTACCACCGACCTGGGGTGTTCATCTTCCGGTGTTCTATCTTCATTTCCTATTTGACTGCTTCCAACTTATGTTGATTTGTGGACCTAACTTTCCAGATTCCTGTGCAGTATTGTCTTCACAGCATCGGGCTTTCCTCCTCCACCAGTCACTTCCACAGCCTTCTGCTTTGGCTCTGTCTCTTCATTCTTTCTGGAGTTGTTTCTCCGCTCTTCTCCAGTAGCAGGTTGGACACCTACCACCGACCTGGGGTGTTCATCTTCCGGTGTTCTATCTTCCTGCCTTTTTATGCTATTCGTGAAGCTCTCAAGGCAAGATTAATAAGTAATTTGGTTAAGTTGAAACAGTTAGATATTGGAATGATGAGCTGAACCAAGTCAGATCAGGTCTGAAGCCTGTTTCTGTCTGTTTTCCCTGGTTGCCATGTGGGATCTTGACGCCAGCCCTCTTCTGCTGCTGGGTCACATCCATAACCCGTGTCCTGTCACCTGTTTCCAGCTCTCCCTGTAAATTCAGGAAATGACTCTAATATTTTTGTTTTTCTCACTTTACTGTGTTCATAGGTTATTACTGCCACAGCGTGAGTCTTGCTTCCTTACTACACAAGGGTGTGCCATGCCCCCTGGTAACATGGAGTGCTTCACGTGTTGTTCCCATGCCTCACACTATGTGCTCAAGTGCCAATTCTGTTTGCTTCTCCACACAAATCCTTTGAATTTTTTATGCTCACCGTTATGCATATTCTTGACTGAAAGATGTAGAATGTACTGGAAGCTATTTTATGGAAAGGTCATTCTTAGATTTGTTGCTGTTCTGCTGCCCTGTGGCTTGATCCATCCCGTTAGGGACACTCCTTTGCCTCTCTAGCCATCCTGCTGAGGTGTGGATGCCTTCTGTGGCTGTTGCGGAGTCTGGGCAGGGCTGGGGGCCAGCCTCTGACTAAGCCTCCGTCAGGCTCACTTGGTGGAAGCACTGAGTCCAACTTTCTCCACATCTCACATTTTCATTCTCAGTTCTTTGAAAACGTTCTTCTTATTTCCTGATGCTCAGGTTTATTTTTACCTTTATAATTCTTAATATTGTTACCAATCTTCCACTTGTTATTTTGCCTCACTTTGTTGGTTTTCTGTTTGGTGGCTTTGATTTATTTAATTCCTGAACTTGATGCTGTACAAGATGAAAAACACTTTATTTATATATTTAACTCAATAGTGATGTGATCAGATATAGCATTTGTCAGTTAAATTTATATCCATAAAACTCAGTAAGCAGAATATTATTCTAATAGGTACATAATCTAATTGCTGAAATTATTCTTCATTTTAACATGCAAATATATTAATGGTTTTGACTTCTGGTCAATATTTGTGTCAATAAAGGCACAAGCCTTTTCTAAAACTGTGGATACAATTTATGTACCTAGACAGTAAGTAAGGAATGGCTTTCTCTAGACCTTTATCCTGTTACATTCCTTTTCCTTTTCACTGTCAAATTTACTAAAGACTTCATTGATTCTCTTAGACATTTGTGTGCTAAAATCCATCTCAGAATAAAATCTCATTGCTGTTTTATGTTAATTATTTTTAGGGTTGATTTTTCACTGATCTGAAGGCTTAGTGTGCTCAGACATTCTAGCAAGCACCTGCACTCAGTCTGTGGAGTTCGCATGCCAGCTGATACAGCACTGGTACAATTGGTAGTAAGCGCTGTTGCATCTAGACCTTTATCCTGTTACATTCCTTTTCCTTTTCACTGTCAAATTTACTAAAGACTTCATTGATTCTCTTAGACATTTGTGTGCTAAAATCCATCTCAGAATAAAATCTCATTGCTGTTTTATGTTAATTATTTTTAGGGTTGATTTTTCACTGATCTGAAGGCTTAGTGTGCTCAGACATTCTAGCAAGCACCTGCACTCAGTCTGTGGAGTTCGCATGCCAGCTGATACAGCACTGGTACAATTGGTAGTAAGCGCTGTTGCAGGGAAACCCCTCATGTGGCACCCCACCTCCTTCAACAATCCAGATTTCCGATTCTTTGTGAGCAAGAGTTGCAGGACTTTGCACCTTTTCTATAGTCTTCATGTTTTTCATACTGTGTCTGAATGATGACCTGATACAAAACATGCTAAATGTTTTTGTATTACTCTTGCTTCTCTTATTTTGATGAAGTTAATTTTCTTAATTCATTTTATCAATATGTCCAACACTTCCTCTAACTTGGTTCTTAGGTTGGCAGTTGTTCCTGAAAATGACATCATTGATCTTTAATGTGCAAAAATACTTGTAATAATATGAGTATAAAGGAGTAACTTTGGTTGTACTGTTTTTGTCAAATACAAATTGCAAATTAAATAGTACACTTTCATACCTCACTATGACATTTACTTATGGATGTGAGAGTTGGTCTGTGAAGAAAGCTGAGCACCAAAGAATTGATGCTTTTGAACTGTGGTGTTGGAGAAGACTCTTGAGAGTCCCTTGGACTGCAAGGAGATCCAACGAGTCCATTCTAAAGGAGATCAGTCCTGGGTGTTCTTTGGAAGAAATGATGCTAAAGCTCAAACTCCAATACTTTGGCCACCTCATGCGAAGAGTTGACTCATTGGAAAAGACTCTGATGCTGGGAGGGATTGGGGGCAGGAGGAGAAGAGGACAAGAGGATGAGATGGCTGGATGGCATTACCGACTCGCTGGACATGAGTTTGGGTGAACTCCGGGAGCTGGTGATGGACAGGGAGGCCTGGCGTGCTGCGATTCATGGGGTCACAGAGTCAGACATGACTGAGTGACTGAACTGAACTGAACTGATGGCATTTACTTATACATTTGTATTAAAATTATATTAAGACATTCATTTAATAATATTCATGTTTGAATATTAAATATATATTTTAAAAAGATTACATACATACATTGATTAAGACCTGTGTGCTCAACATACCATGGTGGTGGATTAGGGTACATGAAGGTAATGTTGAAAGTAGGAAATACTCCCAAGAAGCTACAGTGTTGAGCAGGAAGTATTTTAAGGGTGATCATGAAGTATATTTCACAGTGTATTTGTACAGACCATTTAAAAGCCAATGATAGATTCTAAAGCTACTCTGAATTTTAAAGACGTAGGATTGTGTGCTACCTATAGACTTGTTGGCAGTATTAATCATATTGTGTGTCTTAATTGGGCAGTTTATATATTGGCTCAAAATTTCATTCTCAGTTGTCTTCTTTTATGTTTGAAATGTGTAAGGGCAGTCTTGTGTAAGATGATAATTCTCAGTGTGTAAATTTGTTATACTCACCCAGCTTGGAAATGTGAGATGACTCTTGACCTCCGTGTACACATGGGGTCCACATCCTACACTTCCAGAGTTTGGTTGGTCAGCCGGTGCCCCATCATCTTCCTGAGTTACTCACAGAAGTCCAGGTGGTGGGCCATGCTGAGCACGTGGGCTCATGTCTGTCCCGTGTGGTTCAGCATGTCCTTTGGATGGCTTGAACCTGCAATTGTTTTCTTTGGGTCAGATCCTCTCCCCCCCACCCCCCTCAATTTATTAACATGAGTTACTCTTCAGTTCCCAACATGACTACTTTTCTTTGTTATTTTAATCTGTATCTCATGTAGATTGTAGTATTTATTTCTTATGTTGTACTTTATATATGATATGGCCTCAGTATGTGTTCATCATTTTGAATTTGAATTTTTGCATCTGCATATCGAAAGGCTATTTGCAGATCTGTTTTTTAGTTTATCACAAGAAATTTTTTCACTGTGATGCTTTCCTTGCTCCGACTAAAATTAGCTAAACTTCTTTTACACACAGATGTATTTTAATTCAGCAGCTGCCTTCTTACACATTTTTTTTTAACATATTTTGTCTAAATCAGAAATCTGAATGCAAAATACAGCACAGAGGAATATCACATGTATTTATGGCCCTCTCTGGAGGACTGAGGAATAGATAACATTCATTCTTGTGGCTAGTTTCCAACCTTGACAGTCATTATTCAATACATTTCAATAATGTAACTTTAAAACATATTTTTCATCGTATGAAGGCCACTGAACAGGAAAAAAAATACTAAATGTGAGTAAAGACTGAAGCATTTTGGCATGACTCTTGATAAATGATAAAGGAAGTAATTTCTCTCTCTCCTTCTCCGTCTCCCTCCTGCCCTTCTGTACAGAGACGTGTCACAGCTGGAGACGCAGCTTGGTTGTGACATGCCTTTCACCTCCCTGAGAGGTGGTGCCACATGCCAGCAAATTCTGAAGCCGCGACTGAAGTGATAGAGCACCTTGGTCAGGCTTACAGAACTGTGAGCCTCTGTAAACCTCATGATCGAAATAGTACTGAGTGTAAGATGGAATAGGCCTGCAAGAAAGAGCTGCAGATACTTGCTTGGGGTAAACAGTACTCATACCATGCGTATTCTTGTTTCATCAGGAGTGACTCTCAATTATTCCAAGATCTGTTTTGCCCTCCCCCACAGAATTTTCATCAGTAAAAATTCTACTTAAAGGAAAGCACCAGTTTCCCTTCTACATGTCTTCTCATTTTTAAAGTGTCTTCTGTGGGAGTGATAGGGTCTTCCTGATGGGAGGACATGCCTTTAACGGCAGGACTGAGAGGTGCGTGCCCTGTTGTATTTCCCCTGATACTCGAGGCATGGAAAGCGCGGTCACCTCTGAGAACGTTCCTGTTCATTTTCTGGCTCTCTCCTTTAGTTACCTGTGCTTAGGTGCAGCTGGACAGACACGGTTATATCACTAACCTTGTGGCCGCCTGGCATCCTTTTCTTCCCTTGTTGGTTTCGTTTGAGCTCTTAGGCACCCAGATGCTCCTGTAATCTGACACTGACTGGGGCCCAGCCATTGAGCTCTCTGTCTCAGTGAGTTTGATTACTTTTGATCCTACTTCATGTAACTGGAGACCTGTAGCCTTTGACCTTCTGTGGCTGGATTATTTCCCTTTGCATAGAATCCTCTAGGTTTATCCATGCTGAAGCAGGTGTGAGGATTTCCTTCCTTTTTTAAGGCTGGATAATATTCCGTTGTATATGTAGACCACGCTTCCTTATTCGTTCACACATCGTTGGAAGCTTGACTGGCTTCTGCCGTTTGGGCCTTGTGAATAATGCCGGTACACTGTGGTACATTAGGGTGAGTAAGCAATTATTTGAGACCCTCCTTTGAGTTCTTTTGGGATACACCCAGGAGTGGACTTGCTGGATCAAATAGTAATGTTTGGTTTAATTTTTCGATGAAACCTCCATACTGCTTTCCAAAGATACTGCTGCTGCATTTTACATTCGCATTTATGGTTCACAGCTTTCCAGTCCCTTCTTCTATACACTGGTATTGTATATACACTGGCTGACACTTGGTATTCCTGGCTTTTTGACAGTAGCTCCATCCTAGTGGGTGTGAGGTGGGAGAAAGCCTGTTTCAATTACATTGTCTTCTTTGTACTCTTACACTTCTTTGTTGTTCTTTTTTTCTCAGTGTTTATTAGTTCCTTACACCTAGAACTTAAAAGTTTATTTGGATTTTTATTTTCAGTTTTTAAAAATAGTTGGTGAGGAGAGTATTGATTTGAAGCCTTGTAATTGATGTTTATTACTTTAAGTGACATTTTGATGACTTTAGGAAATTACCCCTGTGGGTAGCGAATCATATCTTGAAGAAAACAATTAAGACAGATCTCCTCCTTTTGACTTTGTTAAAACTTGGTGAATGAAAATGCAGATCAATGGTTCCATTAAAGTTTTTTTAGAAGCTTTATCTTGAGCATATATCACTAAACTTTTAAAAATATTATAGTCTATTAAATTCTAACTTTAGATAAGGATTTTTTTCTGTAATGTATACAGAAGTAAGTGAGCTGTGTGCCAGCCTCTGATTTCTTTGGGTAATTTTTCTTTATTTTCCCCTTGGAGTCCCATGCGGTTAGGGGAGAATACCCAAGGGGCTGGAGGTCCGGGGCCTCACAGGTGGGCCTCCTGGAGTCCAGCCATGCCTGGTCCCCCAGGTGGATGGCATCTCCTCGCTTCCTTTCATTTTGTGCCCTTACTCAACCTGACCACGGTCATCAGGAGTGTAGACCTGCTGTCTTTTCTGACTTCCCTGCCCCTTCAGCACCTCCTCCGGCAGATGGAGGATGGACTTGGTCACTCCTTTAGCACTGTTTCCCCCGAGCATGTCCTCATGCTACTTGTGGAGGAGATAGAAAATTACACTGTGGCTGTTGGACATGAGGAAGCCCTTAATGAGGGAAATATGCCTGGGGTATTTTATCAGCTTGTGGCCAGGAGGCCATCTGCGTCATCTCAGCCTCGGGAAGGCTCCTCTGCACCTGAGGCCAGTGGTGAGGGCCAGTGGCGCGGACTGCCCTCCTGAGGGACAGCATCTCAGGACAGGTGGATGCCTGCACAGGACGTGCTGGAGTTGTGCTGGATAAGGCAGCTCTGAAAGCAAGGATCTTGAAGTTCAGCTTCCAGAACGGGAAACCAAAGTGAAAGAAAGAAGGAAAGAAAAGTGAAAGTCAGTCAGCAATGTAATCGTAAAGGGGAAGGCGCTGACAGGTAGGCAGCTTTGGGCAGGGCTGCTCCACACGCGCCGCAGCCTGGCTGCTCTTCTCTGCCTACTGCTCTCGGGCTCCGTCTCCAGAGACACTGTGGCCCAGGGTATGTCTGGGGCTTTAGCCTGGGCATCTTAGTTGCAACCCGAGGAGGCAGGAAAGAAGTTGGGCGACTCCCATCTATTTCCTCAGCAGTCATCCTGAGCAGCATCAGCAGCATCCTTTGTAAATTTCCCTTCCTCAGCAGCATCCTTTCCATCTATTACCCATCAAAACCCAATCCTGACGCTCCGCTCTGTGGCGCCTTGGACTGGCTCGCTTGTGATCTCTCACCTGGCGTCCACCTGCCGACTTCATGGTCAGCCTGTGCTCAGGGACTGGCCCTTTGCCTTGGCTTCTGCCTACTTCTCGCCACTCTCTGCTGCCTCTCACCAGCCCCCGCCTGTTCAGCACATGCGTTGTATACAGAGGTTTGCAACACATGGGTGTAGGGCAGGTGCTCTGGCTTGATAGTCTCAGGTGAGCGTCTTCAGAAGGGGAGCTGATGCTTGTGCTCTGAGCATCTCTGCGTTGGGTGCTTTCCTTTGAGAACCCTCAGGAAAGGCTATGAGTTCACCGGCTGCTCAGGTGCAGGTAATGAGCGAGGCTCAGAGAGGCAGAGCACCTTTCAGGAGCCCATGTCACATGGTGAAACAGAGACTCGAACCCACAGCTCTGTGATTTTAGTATTCGGGCACTTTTCCAGAGTGAGTAAGACAGTCAGATGTAATTTGTAGAAGATCTGGCTTGTTTGATTTTGGCACTCTCTCTAGGTATAGGTAAGAGGAAAAAATAACCTTACAGAGTATCTAAATCAGGAAGATACTGCCTGTGGGTATAAAATCGGATTTTTATTTAAGGTGATTTCAAATGATGATGAAATCCTTGAAGTTGTAGTAGGAAGAAAGGAAGCCCTGGGGAAGCCGTGGAGAATTTTGAATCTTGAAGTTGATGTAGGTTTCACCTAGAGCGTCTCCTTCTGAACCCTCATTCACAGTAACTTGTTTCTGCCCTTGAGTGCATGGTCCTTATTTAAAACGTAAGACTTGCTTTATATATATTTATATACACATTATATATATATACAGATGTTTATATAATATAGAAAAACATGTTATAGTTATGTGTATATATGTATAAATATGCACATTTAATATCTATATAAATTATATGTACATATATGCACATACATGTTTGTTACATATAAGGTCTATATTTTTTTCCACTGAACTGTCATATATTTCTACAGTAATATTTGAAGATTTGCCTTTTTTGTTAACTAGCATTATAACAGCTATCATTGGCGTTGAGTGGAGAGAAAGAAAAACTTACAAGGCGGGAGGAGGAGAATGTTTCCTTTAAACTTAGAGCCTGGGGAATAGAAAGTGCCTCAGGCTAACACTTCACAGCTTGTGCAAACTGTGTTTAATTTTTATGTAATACAACGTACTGTTCCAAAGCCTGCCTCAGGGAGCCTCCTCTTCGTAAGGGTCTCTGGGGAAATGCCCACCATCCACTGAGGTCACGCTGCTGCGGAGGTGGTCCTTGGGCCTGGAACATCAGCTGGCAGCACCCTGGCGGTTCTCTCTGGTCAAGTGGGCATTTTAAAGCCATTGGAAGTATGAGGAAGCTAAGTAGATTTCATTCTAGGCTTTACATGAAGACCTTCCAGGAGTCAAATGGAACACCTCTGAGCAGATTATGGAGCAATGAACAGAAACGCATCGCGCTTCTTAGCCGGAAGAGGACACAGTGCCACTGACCTCGGGCACCCTCCTCGTCTCTCCTCACCAAGTTGGGGGTCAGCAGTGATGCACCGGGTGCCAAGGACAGAGTTAGAAATGAGAAGGACCAGCTTCCTGTTCCTCAGAGGGAGAGCCTAGATTCTGACATCGGAGAAGCAGCTAATAAATGTCGTTGTCTGGGCATTAAGTCGTGTCCAGTTCTTTGCGACCCCATGGCCTGCAGCCCTCCAGGGTCCTCTGTCCTCCCAGTACATAGGTAAGGAAGTAAAAGGAAAGATTATTTCCATTTAATCCAACAGGTAATGAATGCGACAGTGATGGAGGGGTTACGTCCTGGCCTTTTTTGGAAAATCTAACCTGTAGTTAGATTCACGTTGCTGACTAAAGTTTCATGACCTTTAGTGTATGTACTTTTCTGTCCGTGTTAGTAGCAGTAGAAAACTCAGTTCCCCTGTACGGTGCAGGTGGGTCTCCATACAGACGCTGACAGACCCTCACAATATGATCGACACCATCCCCGCTGATTTAGAAACTCTCTGCTAGTTCTGTGTTCTGTTTCTGTTCCTTTGTGGCGGGCGTGACCCAGTTATTTTATTTCTTAGCTCCCCTTTGCCAGGAGAATGGAGTGATTTGGGTGTGAAGAGTCTGTACCTCCTCTGCTTGTTCTGTTGTTGGTGACTGTCCACTCCACTGAGCGCCTGTTGGCACAGTTTAGGATGGAGGTCCTCACTGAGGCTGTCTTGTCAGCATAGCCGCTGCGTCAGCATTTCTGTCAAAGACAGGCCAGACAGGGTTGACAGTGTCACCGTCTGCAGGTCTTTGTTTTGTCTCATCAGGAGGATTTGCTTCGTATTATGTAGTACAAACAAAACAACAAATACTCCGGGCCAGAGGTTTTCAGACAGACTGGTCCTTTCATCGGCTAGAAGTGGTGTATCCCCCTCTCAGGCCGGACTGCAGTTCCAGGTGAGAGGCGACCAGAACAGACAGGAAAACACTCCTCAGCCGTTTTCAGATGTTAGGAGTGACACGAGCTCGCCTGGCTCACAGGGCTGATAACGAGCTGCTTTCTTCACAGAGACACTGCCTCATGTTGACAGTTGACCTGACGGCTCTGGCTTTGATTGGTCTCAGGAATGAACAGGGTTTTCCTGCCTTGTTTTGTTTTAATTGCTGTAGCTCTTAAGCTCCTGACGGTCACCGTGCGGAGGCGGAGGGGGAGACTTCCGTAGACGCCTTGCGTTCCGAGAGCAGAGCAGAGGGAACCGCGCCTGCTGTGGACCCTAGCCTCAAGGGCTTTCCCGACAGGGGTCCCCAGCCTCGCACTACGTTCAGGGGTCGGGGGGAAGCGGCCATGACGCCTCCCAGCTCCCAGTCCTCTCTCCTCTTCCTGATCTGGAAGCAGGAACCAGAAAAACCCCTAATGGTCCAGGAGCCGCCCTCGCAGGGGTGCTTCCACGGCGCAGGTCTGACGGTGAATCACGCTGGGACGAACACCGCCCCAGCCCTGGCTCTGTTCTCCAGTCTCTCTCATCTCACCACGTCTCGCTGTTGGAGGGAGGACCTTCAATTCACTGAGCCCTGCTCGAATCACTCCGGCTCAGGGTCCAGCACTGGCTACCATGCGGTGTGGATGGAAGAGTCCCTGGTTCCCGGTCAGAGGGAGACACCCCGAGTCCTTGTCCTGCTGTGCCTGATGTGACAGTGCCCGTGGAGCAGGGAGGGAGGAGGGAGCACCACTGCCTGCGAGCACCGCTGCTGACGCCCAGAGTTCTCTGTTCAGGGAAGTGCGTTCCTGGTGGAGGAAGGTGTTGAGCAAAAGTATCTTGACGAAGGCTGGTGGTGTTTGTGTTTTCAGAAGGGGAAGGAACGTGTGCCCCGAGGAGGCCTTGGGGAGGTGGGCCTCCCGCCTGAAGGCCCTGTTTCGGTCGCTCTGGTGTTGAGTGCAGTGCCCACCACACTGCGACCTGGATCTGTAGAATGAACACGGTGCAGATTCCGCCATCAGGAAGCCAGCCTTCCAGGGGCAGGTGACTGGAGCACAGATGTGGTGATGTGCTGGACAGAAGCAGAGATCACAGCATGATCCAGGAGCCCAGGTGCAGCTGAGCTGGCAGCAGCGCTGTGGAGGAGACAGTGGAGAAGAGGGTTGTTCTAGGCTGGGCAGTGTGTGGGAAAAAGAGGGGCAGGTCATCAGTGTACGAGCAGTGTGTGTTTCAGGAGGCTCAGTGGGTCCTCTGTTATATAAAGGGTTCTTCAAGAAGGCTGAAGGGAAGGGAGAGAAAAAACAGATTAGAAACTAGAGGAGACAGTATTATTTGAGCCTTAAACTGTGAATACTGACTGACAGCCTCCCTGTTTTTCAGCATCTTTACAGTCACAGCACTTCAGGCCTCCCAGGCCCTCTTCCCCTTTCTCCATGGGGACATGGAACCCTAGCGCTTTATTTGACAGTTTAGAACCTGCCCTGCTAAGATCAGCCTCGGGGAGGCCCTTTTAAGAAAGCTCCTTTCAGCAGTGCTTCCTGCTGTGCATCTCTTGGCCCTGAGTGGTTTGTGCAGAGTTCTCTGTGCTGCTGGGGTTTGTTCAGGTTCCTCACTGGGCCCCAGCTTGTCTGTGTTTGTGCAGCTTGTGTCCTGATGACCTGATTTTTCTGTTTCTTTTCTTCTTTTTTAATATTTGCCTTCTAACTTAAACTGCAGTGTTGGAAGTTCTTTCCATGAGGGTTTATAGCATAATAGTTTTCATCTATATAATGAACTATTCAAAATCGGTTTTTTATTTTAATTCATATGCTTTGTTTTATATTATTGAAGGTTGCTTTGCATTACTTTGCTTTCAGTTCAGTTCAGTCACTCAGTCGTGTCCGATCTTTGGGACGCCATGAATCGCAGCACATCAGGCCTCCCTGTCCATCACCAACTCCCAGAGTTCATTCAAACTCACGTCCTTCAAGTCAGTGATGCCATCCAGCCATCTCATCCTCTGTCATCCCCT
>SJYC01112224.1:0-13971 GCA_006408675.1 Madoqua kirkii | reverse complement strand
ATAAATAAATCAGTTTTGTATCAATAAAACTACACAGTAACTTCAAAAAATCTGAATTTATGAGTTGACACTCAGAGTTAGAAATGAATTTACTGTTCTCATATATTTGTTCAGGGAAAATAGTGCGCCTTCCCATGTCTAGGTTATAGCAAGTGTTAAAGGTGAGTAGCCTTTTCCTTATATTCACTCTTTGGCTAAGCAACGAAACTAGGAATTTTCTTTAAAATTTCTGTGAGATTATTCAGCCTCTTCAAATAGTCATTCAAATCTCAGTTTGAGTTTAGCAAATAAATGGTTTCTCTTCTAATTGTAAATGATTGGGGACAGTCTTGGTTGCTTTAAACAAAGAGGACGCCTCAGTCCTGGACCATAGTCTTGTGATCAGAACCTTCGTAGGACGCACTTTTGAACTCCCCTCCGGGAGGTGAGCAGCAGTTGGGGTGTGTGGCTGAGTGTGGCAGTGGCAACTTGGGCACCCCCAGGGAGACGCTCTGCTGGTGCTGGTGGCCACATGTGTCTGAGAGTGACCAAAGGTTTTCCTAAGAATTTTAACACCAGCAGTGGGAGGAAAATGAAAAGTATGCAAAAGCAGACGTGCCTGACACACTGATACCAGCCCTGAAGGGTAAGTACACGACTGTGCTGCTTCTCTGTGTGCTGCAAAGCTGTGGGCGTTTTGATTTCAGTTGATTGCCCAAGTACCAGAGTTCATGTATTTAGCCTTTTGTTAGTTCATGATAGTAGCTTCACATAATCACATTCAGATTGGTTTTATCAGTTGTCAAAATCAAATAGCCCACACTTAAAGAGCTGGATCGTTGAATTCTTTAATTCTGCCTTTTATGTCTTTTCCTCAGTCACCAACTCTGTCCACAATATTATTTCCTGGTCAGGTCTATGTAAACTCGGGCACAAGTTAAAATTCCTTCAGTGGTCTTGTACTTCTCGTTTGTTGTTCCCCAGAGAAAATTTTCCTGATTATCTTTTACCCAGCCTTTTATTTGTAGTGCTGCTTCTTCTGTCTCTCTGTTCTCTATTGCATACTCTTTTGAAGAACTGTAGGTACCAGTAATAATGATAAACTTGCTTATTGTGAACAATGTTCTCTATATTTGGAAATGGGTGCACAGTCTCTGGATGGCCCATAACATGGTTTGTAGACATGAGGACACATGTCTTTCCCATCTTTGAGTCACTTTCCTTAGTTCTTAGCTCATAGGCACGTTTGTGTGAATATCACTTACATTCCCATGGAATGCTTTTTCTCTGTCCTCTGCTTATATATGGTGTCTCTTTATATTCCTCTTTTTATTGTTAGGTTTTCATTCTTCGTCTCTCAGTTTTGGTCACGAGCTTTGCATTCAGGCACTGATCACCTGCTCTGTATAAAGCACTGTGTGTGTACTCAGTCATTCAGTCGTTTCCAACTCTTCATGACCCCATGGACTGTACCTGCCAGGCTCCTCTGTCCGTGGAATTTCCCAGGCAAGAGTACTGGAGTAGGTTGCCATTTCCTCCTCCAGAGAATCTTGCCAGCCCAAGGATTGAACCTGTGTTTCCTGCATTGGCAGGTGGATTCTTGAACACTGAGCCACCTGGGAAGCCCAGTGTTCTCAACTCTTTTACTGTTATTACTGTGTTTCCTTCTGCTTGTGTTTCTGGTTTTGTATTACTATAAGGCATTGTTTATTAGACTGTTGCTTTCTGTTGTTTTTCTGTCTTTGACAAATAAAGAATAGAGATCTCAAGCCTCTGTCTTCTGGAAGTCAGACCTTTTTGTTCAGTGGACACTTACCTCACATGTAGACTGCCTCTAGCCCCACAGATGGGAAGCCAGGGCCTTTCAGGACAGAGAATCAACTGTGGTGGCTGGTTGATCTCAGCTAGATACATGCCACTGGCTCTCAGCCTCAGAACTTTTTTCCTAACCTGGAGGGGCCAGCCTTTGGTAGCACCACTTCATGACTTTGGGAACACATCCTTAGGACCTCATTCAATGGAAATAGATTGAAATTAGAATTACAGGGTTGGAGCATATTTTGGCAGTATTTTCTTTGAACACCAGTGCACCTGACATGTATAGCAATTCAGGCCAAGGCACTGGCGTCTCAGCCACGTTGATGTCAGTGTTTGCTGTTTGTTTCACCGCGGTGTTGTGGTTTCCTGCAGGCAGCCTTGTTTGCAGTTTTAACCATGCCGTTGGGAATGTCATTTATCAGAATATTCTTGCCATATTTTGAGCCTTCAGTAAAATTTAGTTCTGTAAGATTATTAAATTTTATAAATGTTTCTTAATATATCATTTCCTGCCCTTATCACTGTGAAAGAGATCAAGAAGCTGAAAATCTACTGTCCCTGAATCGTTTGGAGTTTTAGGGAATGTAGGTAAATGGAAGTGGTAAGCAATTCAAAAGTCCATATGGGTGAGGTGGTACGGAGTCAACTTTTGAATGACAAATAAGCCATAACAGGATCAAGGCTCTTGTGTAACAGAGAAGTAAATCAAAAAATTAGCATAGGTCTTTAGTGAGAATTGGCTTGACAGTCACAAGAATGTGATAATATCTTCATTATTGAATACCTAGAACCATCTCTTCCAGAACTGTGATTATGTGGTTACTTGTGACAAACAGAAGATTCTTTAATTGCGGTGAAGAGTATCTGTGATTAGCTGTCAGCTCTATGGCATTCATAGCATAGGGTTATAAAATCAATTAGCACTGATGTCTGACCTATCTGAATATAAATATAGTGAGGTTTTTGATTACAAAAATTGAGGGGAAAGTGTCTTTCTCTTTATAGATCTGATTTTATACTGCCTCAGTAAATATTTTACCTGTTTCTCTCTGTAACACTCTGATTTTTTCACCTGTGTAACACTGTATGTAAATATGGCATAGAAAAGCCAGTGGTGGATAAAATCAGTGATTCTTTTAAGTTTAACTTAAAAATTTCTTTTTGCTAACCTTCTTGTATTCAATTACTCTCCTAAAATTGTGTTTGCTTATCCATATATATTTTTACAATGGAATGTGTGTTGGTAGATATTTGCAGTACAGTAATATGTAAGGTGCTGAGTAGAAGTTCCCTTTTCCCTGATTGATGCTTTTCCTCTTTCTCTGGGCTCCCTTAGCCAAGTCCCACTTCCTGCCCAGGATTGCTGCTGTTCACAGTGATTCTCTCCTTATGGTTTCTGTTTGTTCTTACGTGTGTGTGTGTGTGTGTGTGTGTGTGTGTGTGTGTGTATTTTGATGCATTGCATATTAAAATAAAGTTTTATAAATGTTGTTATTTTACAATATTTAACTAATTTGTTATTTGATCACTTATCCACTAGGTAACTGCTCTGTGGTAAGCCCTCTATTGGGCCCTGAAAAGTGTGAAAGTGTTAGTCTCTCAGTCCTGTGCGACTCTTTTCGACCCCATGAACTATAGCCCTCCAGGTTCCTTGTCCATGGGCTTCTCTAGATAAGAATACTAGAGTGGGTTGTCATGCCCTCCTCCAGGGGATCTTCCTGACCCAGGGATGGAACCTGCATCTCTTAAGTCTCCTGATTTGGCAGGAGGGTTCTTTACCACTAGCACCACCCAGGAAGCTGGGAAGGGGGTTGGTTTTCTATAGGAGACGATGGGGAGCCTCAGAGAGAAAGTGATGAGTGATCTAGGTCTGATGAGCAGAGGGGCCCAGCCCCACGAGTCTTTTGAGCAGAGGAAAAAATCCTCAAATCCTGAAGAGGATGTAGGGGCATCGCTGAGAGATGCCAAGAGGCCCCTGTGCTGGGGGGCACGCGAGGTGGTGCGGGGTGGGGAAGAGGTGATGGCAGCTCAGACCGCGCCAGGCTCTGGAGGGCCCTGAGAGGACTTGGGTTTTTTCCTTATATGAGAGATTGGTGAGTATTTAACAGAGGCCTGGTGTGGTCTGACTCATGGAGGACGGGGGATGGTGGCAGAGGCTGGGCTCTGTTGGACACTGAGGGGGTGGTGGGTTGGACCCAGTGGCCGCAGCAGGCAGATGGAAGTGTCTGGACTCTGAATCTGAGGAGCGCAGCCTGCGCAGGTGGCCTGGATAAGGTAAAGAGTCATGGGTCATGCTGCAGTTTTGGCCTGGACGGTGGGAAGAGTGAGGTCACATCATTAACTTTAATGATATGGTTAATGGGCAAAACCACTGTCAGACGAGGTCCGTCAGGGGAGACTGGGGACCAAGTGTAGATGTGTTACATTTGAGAGCCTCTTAGCCACCCAGGGGGAACTGTTGAGTGGGCAATGGAGTCCCAACCAGACTGCGGATATAAATGGATGTCCTCAGAGTACAGACCACCAAAGGTGTGGGGTGGGTCACCAGGCCTCGGGAGGCGAGGAGGAGCCCGCTGAGGTGGCTGCTGGAATTCCCATTCTCACGTCCAGGGGCCTGGCCGTCAGCGCGGGTGTGCTTCAGGCTGCCGTGGGTAGGTCAGATCTCGCCTTTGGGCTGCAGTCTGACTTGTCTTGAAGATGCCAGTGTGCCAGGCTGGGCAGGATGTGCCTAAGTTACAGAACAGGGCACCTGTGGTTCCCATCTGCTGGGCACCCTCTGTGGGTGCCTGTGCCCACGTGCTGCGTCCCTGAGACTCTGCTGGGGCAGCTGGCACTGCTGGACATGTAGTGGGGTCTGACCCTCAGGGCACCTTCATGGGTGCTCCCACTTGGGCAAAAGTCTGCTCGTTAACTGCCTTACCTGAAGTACTCTCTTGGACTTTAATTCATGTTCATGCATTTCGGTCTGAAAAAATCTTTAATAAAAAGAGAATAGAGCCATATAAAGAGTTGAGCAGTTTTGTTTTCTTTATATCGTAAAGTCTAAGCTAGCAACCTCTTTGACTTTCGTTTTTATTCCTTCCCAGCCTGTAATTGAAGTCTTTTTTGCTGTTAACCTCATTTTGATAGCTCCAGTTAATTCTGTATTTTAGCTGCCCTAACACTGTAGTTATGCCAAGTATAAATATATTTTATCACCTACATCCTTCCAGTTGTTTTCACTTATACACTTAATTATATTAGAAAGAAATTTAATTTAATATTTTGAATGCTGGAAGGTACATAACAAATGATAAGGCTTTTCCGTATAGTCTTTTGTTTGAGGTGTTGAAGATTTGAAAAATTAGTATAAATGACCTATATGCACTATTTATAGATGCCTATCTGAGTTTATCTTTTCAATAATTTAGAACATATGAGAAGGAGCATAAGTCCACAACTCTATTTTGTAAAAGAATTCTATAGCTGTACACATCCAACTTGTTAAGTAAATAGTACTCATGACTACTGAAAGGAAACTAAATTCATTGCTTTGTCCTACATTTAGGAGGTTGTTCCCACCCAGATTCACCTCAAAAATGCATGTTTTCTGTAGTTTCACTGTTTCATTTCAGGCCATGCCATGCCCATTGCATGGTGGACGTGTGTGAGGAACGACAGAGAGATGGCTAGTGTTTACTTGCCCTTAGTTGGGTCATGGTCACTTTAAGACTCTTTAAGAATTTGTGTTTTATGCTAATCAAATTTTGGCACTTTCCCTTGAACTTACGATTTAGAAAGGAGCAGGGAAAATTCCTTGTACTACGATATTTCTGTGTATCTGAATGTCAGAGTACTGTGATTTAAAGCCAGCTGTGATCCACGTCAGACTTGACGGTGCCCATGTTGAATTCATCTTCTGAACGCGCATCTTGTCCTGGTGATGGTCCAGTGCACAAAGGCTCCAGATAGCTACTCTAGAGGTGTACTGTAACTGCTGCTCTGTGGACTGAGGTCTCCGAAAGGGTCAATTTCCTACTGAACTCTGAGATTACTGGGCCATACATCTCAGCCCTTCCAGCTAATCTTACCTTGAGCTCAAATGCTTCCCTAGATCATGCTGACATGCTGGAAGGCCGAGATGATGACAAAGGCCAGGACAATGAAATACCTAAGTTTGGAGAGGCTGCCTTTCCTGCTTCAACAAATCACACGGTCACCGTCAGGGTGGACAGCCCTTTCTAAACCTGGCGAGTATATCCAAATGTCTAGAAATTCGGTTTGCAAAGTAGACACATGAGGACCTACAGGGTAGAGTGCAAACATGCCATATTTGCTTGTACGTAAGGGGCACAGCTCTATGGGACATGGTCCAGTGCTATGTTTTTCAGAAAAAATACACAGTTTTTAAATACATATATCAAAGGTGAATTTAAACTTGTTTGGCAGAAAGAAATATTTTGCTCACTTCCATTTAATCCATTGTGTACTTGAGTCTGTATGAAGTCACGTTTTGAATAAATAATGATAGTCCACTGTCCCTCATGTTAATATGCAGAGAACTGTATATGCTGGTGTCAGTTGCTGGTTCTAACAAGGCTGTCATATTAACAGACTGAAATCTCCTCCATTAGGAGTATCACGCAAGCACTGCTTCTGATCAGCCTTGTTGTCTTTGGCTTATTAATTTTGTTAAGAAAACTACTCACCTGATAGTTCTTCCTTGGTGAGTTGGAGCTGGCAGGGATTGCCGTAAGGAATCCAAGCAGGAAGGCATGGCTTTCTTATTATCGCTGTCTTAAACAGTTGGGAAATAATAGGTAATTCTCATGATTCACTATTTATAGAACACCAGTGATCTATACAGTGGTATGAAATGAAGAGATGTCTCATGCTCCGTATTTTTAGAAATATTGACGTGAATACACACCAGGAATAAAAATTACATGGTCCTCCTGAGGCTCCGAGAGGCTGCCCAAGGCCAGACACTTATTAACGTCTCCTTCCCCAGCAGCGTGAATATCTGACCCCAAATATTATTTCTGAGTCCATGGCATGGCAGGCACTGAGCAGCTCTTTTCACGTGAGAGTGTCAGCTTTATTAGTAAGAGGGGATTGGAACCATCTAATGGTTCATCAGATGTCTGATGTTTTTCTGCAATGTATATTTGTCCTAGTAAGATTTCATATTATAATGTTAATGAAACTTTTTTTTTTTTTTGGATAATAGCACCACTGTACATATAGGCTAAGTCACTTCAGTTGTGTCCTACTCTGTGAGACCCTGTGGACTGTAGTCTGCCAGGATGGAGCAGGTTGCCATGCCTTCCTCTAGGGGATCTTGCCCACTCAGGGACTGAACCTACGTTCCTTATGTCTCTTGCATTGGCAGGCGGGTGCATTACCACTGAGCCACCTTGGAAGGCCCAATACCACAATATAAAGACCGTATTATGACTTTCATAAACTCCTTACAAATCATTGTTTCTTGGTGAGTAGGACTGTGTCAAGTTGTCTGAATTAGGACAGATGTTTTTATTCATACTCAGTTTCCACTAATATATGGTTACATTTAATATTAATGTATTAAAATTAAAAGAAAATAGCTTCAGTGGATTTTGTAGTTGATTTTTAAAATCTGTGCTTTGCTCCTTTCTATAAACCTGTTTGTTCTTATTAGTAAAATTCTCTTATTTATATTTACCAACCAGTTCATTCTAAAATATTTCGTACTGTAACTGGCAACAGTGGCATCAGAAAACTTAGTAAAACCTTTCCCATTGACATGCAACTGGTACCGTCTGAGGTTCTTGGCTCTGAAATAACGTTTTTATAGCATCCGTAGGTACACAACCTGAAACAGAGCTGTTGCTGTCAGCACTGCTGTGCTGCTTATATGATTGTGTGCAATAGGTTTATCATAAATCTCAGATGTGCACATTGTTATGGTAGGTTTTTCCCCAGACACGTACATATTTGTGGCTTGTATACAGGTGTACTGTATCTTTTTGATCATGGGTGCTAGTGGAGGATAAAGCCACATTTAGCTCCTTAGAAATATTTAATATAACTGAATAATCTTGAAAAACAAGTAATGAAAGATAGAGGATGTAGGGGGTGGGCAGAGCAGAGAAAAATGAAGAATAGACCAGCAGTTCCTTTTGTCATCTCAAAGTCAAATGTCTCCATCTTGTTATCAGGGCCATTTAAATCTGACGCAGCTCAAAGTTTGAACTTTATTTCCCCCTTCTGCTCAGCCTGCTCCCCACCCCTCCCAGTACCAGCGTAACTCAGGGTTCGTACACTCCACCTCACCACCTCGGCCTGTGCCTCCTGCAGGCTTCTCACTGCTGGCCACCTCTCTTACTGAAGTCCACTCACTCTTTGATGTTCACCCGAAGCCCTGTGTCAACCATGAAGCCTTCCCATCTGTTTCAGTCTGTACTCACCCATGCTTTTCTAAACGTCTTTTTAAAAAGCTTTTTCCAAAGTCCCACACACTGGTGTGCACTTGTGTTTCAGTGACATGAGCATTGACCATTGAGTTGGTAGGCTCCCTTTGGGGAGGAATATGTGTCTTTCATTCTTTAAAGGTGTGCACATGGCATGAATCACTGCTGGACACACAGTAGCTTCCAACACATACTTCATTTTTATTGATCATTTGAAGCAGAAGTAGCTGAACTATTACAATTTGCAGATTGTTGGGCTTGTGTTATAAATGTGTAAAGACCGAAACAGTCAAGATGTTTGGGATGAAGGTATAAATAGAGAATGAAATGAATTTTGTCATTTTAGCTCAAATTATTTATATCAGCAAGAGCATTAATTTAAAGGAAATTCTTTTTATTTGGTCTTTAAACAGTAGTATTCGTCTTTTATTTATAACTGCTATTGTAACCTTCCTTGGGTAAATCCAGTGTTTTCTCACCTAACCTGAAGCGATAAAATTTCATTTAGTCCAGACTGGAAGATTGTGGCAATTTAATATATGTTTTGTTCTCTAGGACTTGACTTCTATGGTTAGTTAAAATTGTTTCAACTTTGCAGGCCCTCCAGCTCTGCAACACACTTGAAAGGGGTGGTTTGAAGAGGACAGGGCGGCCTGCCCTGAATGGGTCTCACATGCAGTGTAATTCCTTCCACCTGTGCTCCTCATGTTGGCGTTTGAAAGCCCTGCAGGAAACACAAACTGTTTTAGGACTAAACCACTTCTTAAACCCTGAGAAGGGGGCTTAGTGGACCTTTGTTTGCCAGCAGTGCTTGATTCACATCCTTTTATCCCGGACAGATCAGGGTGCTTTGCAGGGGGCCGGCAGTGGGGAAGGAGTGGGAGGATGCTACTCCCATCTCAGCCAGAGACTGGCCGCTGACTGTCTGCAGGCCAGATCAGGCCCCCTGCCTGTTTTCGCAAATAAAGTTTTATTGGAACACAGCCACACTCCTTTGTTTATGTACCATCTATGGCTGTTCCTGGGCCGCAAAGGCTGAGTTGAGAAATTGCGTCAAAGACCTGATGGCCCACCAAGTAGAAAATGTTGTTTAGTTGCTCAGTCATTCTGACTCTTTGCGACCCTATGGACTGTAGCCCGCCAGGCTCCTCTGTCCATGGGATTTCCCAGGCAAGAATCCTGGATTGGGTTGCCATTCCCTTCTAGGGGACCTTCCCGACCCAGGGATGGAAGCTGCATCTCCTGAATTGACAGGTGGATTCTTTACCACCACACTGCCTGGGAAGCCCCAAGTAGAAAATATTGACTGTCTTTAATAAGGAGACTTTCCTGACTCCTGTTGTGTTGGGAGGATTGGACACAGGCAGTGAAACGGGGCCAGTTCTAGCCAAATTTAATAGGATGGTTTGGGGTAAGCCAGAGTTGATGGTTTCTCTGACAAAGAAAAATGTCATGGGAATGAGATTTTGAAGGATGCGTTCAGTCTTGAGGGCATGGCCTTTGTAATCCTTGAATGTTTTTCTCTGGAATGAGCATTCTCTGGGTTCATAGTAGACAGAGGCAACCTGGGATTAATATTCTACCAAAGACTCCTCCCAGAAGTAATTTTGACTTACAGTAATATGTTTTCTGGCCCTTTTCAGGTCTTTTAAAAGCTTTTCAACCTTTGGAAAGAACCAAAAGGGCCAGAAAAACATGTTTCACAGCTTTTAAAATCTGAATGATATCTAAAAATGTTTTAAAATGACAGACTTCGGCAAGAACAAGGTTAAATTTCTTTTCCAACTAGTTAACAACTATCTTGCCTGTTAATTGGGCTAATTATCACCTGTTAGGGCAAAAATGCACTCAGGACTCGCGGCTTACATGGCAAGTCTCCAGCTTTTCTCTGTAAGGCACACTTGAGCCTGAAGAGCTGAATTCATTCAGTGGAACCTTTCTAATCTCAGGTCTTTGTGGCTTCTTGATCTAAATCATGCTCATGTTTTATATATAATCAGAAACAGGTCACTCTAGAGAGTCTAGCCTAATTTAAATGATCTGGATAGTTGCATTGTATAGTTTTGATTTCAGGATACAACTTCGTTCAGTGAGTCAAAGTTGTTTTTTTGGTCCTAGGATGCAGACACAGTCACACAGACATAACCTATACACACACACACAAATATTTGGAAGGAAAGGGCAGAGGAACGCTGAGTGTCTTCCTAGTTATAACTGAGCTGTCAGTGTACTTTTCAATTTTCAACTTAGGGAAAACAAACATTCTTACCTTCCATGTAGTTTAAAGTTACGTATTTTATTTAAACATATGTACATATATGTGTATATATTATATAGTACTTTGAAACTTCATAGAAATAAGATAAACATGATTACATTGGAATAATTTTGGGGTAATTCATGTTGATTTAGTGCCTGTTTTGCATGAATAAATAGTTTAAATCAAATGTTTTTTAGGCAAAAACAATGTAGGCACCTCATCATTCCCGGGTGTATAGGTGTTATTGCATTTGTTACTGTGGCAGAATTTTTGAACTGCTTCATTCTGCTTTGTTCCTTTTGGCTACCTTTCCAACATAACACACTCATGGGAATTAATTGAGCATTGAAGTTGTTCTTTAGTGATTGTCTTTCTATGTCTTTTTATGTGCTTCTTTGTTCAAGACAGTAAGTGTTTTTCAGTTTTATTTGCAGCTTAGCAGAAATCTGTATGGTAACTACTGGGCAAAAACCCCATCATATTCTATTTTCGTTTCATCTCTTAGTATAATTGTTACATAATCATTAAATTATAATCATTTTAAATGGTGGCTGTTATCCCAAAGAAGCCACCTGCATGTTGGTAGTATTTGAGTAACTTAGAAATTTTTGAAACAGGTTCATTTGTATATTGGACATTTTCTAGGAATCATACAAACCTTACATGGTTTTGTATGTTCTGTGTTTCGTGTTTATTCACGAAGACCAGCAATACCTGTCAGTTAAGATTTTGTGATGTCAGTTTTCCATTACAGTCATCATTTTGAATCAATCAACACCTTTGTTCCAGAGTTCTAAAAGATCATAACTGAATAATTATTTAATATTTTAATAAAACTTAGCTTATTGTTTTACTGAAGTTTCATTTGTAGCGGATCTTGCTCATTTCCGTGTTTTTTGTTTTTTTTTTTTGTAGAGGTGAATCATTATGACTATTAACTTGATCTGTCATGTAAAAAACATAAGAAGTACTGGATTGCTTAATTTAATTATCCACTTTGAATTGTGTAAGTTTTCACAAACAGTGAAAGCACTTTGGAAGATATTAACATATGGCCGTGTTTACTTTGTATTCCTTTTAAAAACAACAAAATTGTACAACTGTAGTTAGCTCTCTAGCCCCAGATGATGCCTTCACCCTTCTTCTCATAAACAATCGGTATTGACAAATTATGATGTCATGCATGTTTTTGCATGTGGATCTAATGTTAATATTTAATATTTCTATACTTGTTTTGTTTCAGTGCAGTTACATTTTTGAGATTGTTTAATCCATGCTGATAAATGTAACTCATTGATTCATTTTAATTTCATCATGTATTCCATTTTATGATGAAACTCATTACTTTTCTACTCCCCAGCTGATGGATATTTAAGATTGTTTATGTATAAATAGGGATAGTTTTGGTTTTTTTTAAACATGCTTCTACTTGAGCATGAGTTTCTCAATTGTATGGACCCAGATTGGGCTTTCCAGGAGAAAGGCAAAGGACATTACAGCTCTGAAATGCATCACTAAAGCAATTATATTCCAAATTATTCTGATTTGCAGAGATTAGAAAATCACATAAAAATATACTAGTGACATTTCTTACTATATTTCAAAAATCACAAGTGGTTTGAGGATGAGGAGCCTTAGGAGGCCTGAATGACGCTGTTGCTTTTGGGTGGGGATACCACTTCCCAACTCTGAGTCTAGTGAGATAGGTAAGGAGGAAGGGCTTCATCACCAGCTCCCTTCATCCCACTGGTCCAGAGTCATTTATGGAACAGCTCTGGCTACCAGGCACTTGTTTGGGCCGTGGGATATAGGGTGAGCCAAACACCATCATCCATGTGTGCTTATCTTGTCTGGCCCTTACGGCTGTACTATTTACACGATTGTCTCTCACTGTTGTATGTCCTTAAACTGACCTACTCTGTAACTCCCTTCACAACAGAGGAGATGACAAGCAAGTTTTATGCGAAGCAGACCTCTTTTTAATATTTTGTCAATCCAGTTAAATAAGAACTTTCTGATGGAGAAGTGTTTATACCATTTAATCAGCCTAATATAAGTCCCAGGGTTTTGCAACAACGGGGTGACCATCTGCAGTTGAGGGGCAGTGGCTGTCTGAGCCACAGTGGCCGAGGCGTCTTGGGACCCAGAGGGCCCACCTCTGTGACTCCCCAGATGACCCCCCACATGGTCTCCCCTGATGGCTCTGCATCTCCACTCTCCACCTGTCTTCCAACATCTAAATTCAACGTCACCTCTGGGAGGCTTCTTTAATCTGCCCTGCCCCATTAATTGCTGCTTCTTTTAAATTTATGACGCCTTTTCCATTTTCTTCCTGGCATGAGGTTATCTTTGGGAAGGACTTTTCTCACTTAGTAGCCTGTGATTTTCTTGAGAACCAGGCCTGACTCTTTTCCCTCTGTTTCTACTGTCCAGTACCATCTAGATCGGTGTTTGTGGTGGAGTGGGTGTTCGGGGCTTTTTAAAGTGTGTGCCATACACACTGTGACACCTTTCCCTCCAGCGTGTGCGGAGCAGGGCAGAAAGGCACACTTTCACTCAGGCTCTGTCCAGGACACACGTTCGGGTGGGCTGCCGGAAGGTCCCCGAGAGAGAGGATCCTTTGGGTGGACGCCATCCATACTTGCTGCACAGAGGCAGATATTTTCCAGCACTTGAAGCTCAGAATTGTGTAGTTCCAGAAAGCCCCCCAGGGATGAATAGGTCTTAGTCTTTATAAGGACAAGTTACACTGGTAACATTTCAAAGTACCAGAGCATGAACTTATTTTCATAAAACAAATTGTAAAACACGTGAGGTTTCCTGAAAGTCAAGCGGTTGCCTTAGTCCTTTGTTATCTGGCTTTTGTCATTTCATGACAGGCTCTAAGCCCTGGTTTAACATTTTTATTATGTATGAATAATAGAGTACATATATTGAGGTTTCATAGATGTAATTTTGTTAAATGTACATCATGGTAGATTTAAAAATGAGGGATTTATTTTGTCATTCATAAAGTTGTAATACAGTCTGGAGGAACTATTTGTTAAAAGATAGCATCTACTTAACCTCCTTATTTATTTCTTGTAGGAGAAGGTTAGATCCACAATAAATACATGAAGAAATAAGTAGATAGGGGAATTTATCTTGGAAATAAGATCCCTGTCATGGTTTTGAAATGTTAAATGCATGAAGACCCGTCAAAGAGATATACGGACATGATATTTTTTTACAGTGCATTTCGAAGTATTTAGTTATATTTGTCATTCTGCAGTACCAGTAAGCAATGATCAAATGATACAGTAATTTCAGAGTCAGTCTCTCTGGGTGGGTGTAAATATAGTTTCTCTACACATACATTATATAAATAAATTAATTGGCAATTTTAATATTAATGAAGCTCGTAAGATATTTTATGTGACATTTCTTAAATATTTAGCAGCTTTTACTTCTGTTGCACTTAAGATCTAATGGTATAAAAATATT
>SJYC01112223.1:0-10000 GCA_006408675.1 Madoqua kirkii | reverse complement strand
ATTTAAGCGGAATCATGTATACTGTATATTAACCATTCCAAGCAATCTTTAGTCAGCCCAGAAAGGCCAGATGTATGGGAATTGTAAAAAATCAGGATATGCATAAAAACTGTTCAAGTGCATAAAGCAGCCCCATCTGGAAGACATCTACCAGAAATGAAGTTGTACAAAACCATTCCATTGATAATAAAGCTAATTTTTATGGGTCTGACAAGTATGTAATTATGTTCAGTGGTGCTTTTCAGATTTTATCACAGTCAATAAACCGCAGTGGTAATTTCATTCCCATTTGACATATTTACATGGAAACATTTGATTGGAGGAATTAGTAACCCTGAAAGCCTTGATAGATATGTTTTAATGATCTGTGACCTCCGCAGTCCCTCATCTGTTTATTGTTGCAACAGGCGAGAAGTCGTTCCTGTGTGACCTCTGTGGCTTTGCGGGCGGGACCCGGCACGCCCTCACCAAGCATCGCAGGCAGCACACAGGTCAGTGCGACCGCCCCGCCTCGTGGCCTGCGGGCCCAGCCTTCATTCCCGATTTTTGTAAATCTGCTTACTTGAGGGTCTACTGAAAATTCTGCTTGAATAAGATTTTAATTCATCTGCCTTTATATATCTATGAAGTAGGCCTACTGCGTGTTTGTGGGATCAGGTGTCCTCTGTGAATTCAGGTTAAACAGGAGGGAAAAGTTTCTGAGGGTACCCCAGAGGCTTCTCTGTGGTCAGGACCCTGCCTCGGGTGCTGTGTGAGGCCGGGGCATCCGCCTTCCTCTCACGCTTGCCTCCTCTCAGTCAGTCTCTCCTATGTTCCTGCTCACCCTACCTCTTAGGTGCTTCTCACCTGCTAACCTAGAGCCCTGCCTTCCCACCTGTGTCTCAGCCTCCCTAACTACCTGACCTTGTAGCCAGCAATCCCTCTGCCAGTTGGAACAAGCACATGTGGTTGTAGGACTGTCCTTTTTCAGATTTTTTTGCGATTAAGAAAGGAAAGCAAAGAAGAGGCAACTTAAATAGATAAGGACATTGAAGAGAATCATTTTTTTTCCCTCCATGATCATTTGCAGTGACTCAACAAAATAAACTAAATACTTTTGGTTAAGAACACATAAGGGTGAAGAGTTTTAAATATTATTAAAGTTGATTACCTACCGGTATGCTGTAATACATCTTACAAGTAACTTCTGAATTATATGTGCCTGGGACAGTGCTGGGTTTTGGTGATGTTCCTCATAACTATTAGTCAAACCACTTTTTACTCTCACAAATGTTCTAGTTTAGATGATAAGTCATACAGTAATAGAATTTCTAACAGCTTTAGATTTTTCCTGGGTACTGTGAGAATGGTGGAGTTTGGTAGTTATACTCAAAATGGCATAAAATTAAGATACATGAAATATGTAGTTTATGGTGCATTTTGATTCTTGATATGTTTTATATATAACAGCTACAGGCACTGTAATGCCCATTATGTTATCTATAAGATCAATGAAAATTACTGCTAGCCATTCCTTTTAGATAGTAAGTTTATATGTTTCAAATTTCTATATGGGATAAGGGATATTATTGTGTTGAAAAATGTCCAATGTTAACATAATGTTGAAAACTCAGCCTTTGTAAACAGAAAATTCTGTTTTAAGTTTATAATTGTGGTGTATGATCACATTTTTTTGAACCCAGTGAGTTAGAGATTCAGTGTAAGAGATGACGGAAGAGCCCAATAGATGGCAATCACCCTTGGCTACTATTTGGGAGAAGTTGAGAATGTTTATGGTAGAGTGTGTTCATGTGGGGTTTTCTGATTCTTAATGTTTTGAATTTTTTGGTGCCTGAGCTGTTGCCATGCTGATGGTCTCACCCTGGCATGGCCCCGGGGGTCGTGGACCCCCTGTGCACCCGTTACCAGCATGGCCGCACCGCCTCTTTCCCCGAAGGGGGCTGGTGAGGCTGTGATCATAGGCATTTACAGGTGATCGATCATGAACCTGCATCGAGCAGGCACAACTTTATTTTTATGTCAGGTCCAGAGGCTCCTTATTACTTTGCTATTAACTTTATACCATATAGGACAATGTCTCGCAGACAGAGGCATCTGTCTTTTTGGCATTTATCTGCCTCTGTGGCACAAATCAAACATGATTCTTTAATACCAAAGTCAGTTCTTAAGACTCTTTGCTTCAGCCAGACAGCTTACTACAACTCAGTCTAGGCCCTCAGCTTTTACGCTGGATTTATAATATGTAAGCAACACACAACTTTTTTTTTCTTTTTTCCAAGGCCAGATTTGTTTGGTTCATTTGAAATCTGTGGTTTTCTGATGTGGTCCTCCTTGACATGGTTTACCTTTTTGCCACAGAGTACCCACCCAAATTACAATCAGCTTGGAAAGGGGTAGGCATCAAAAGCGTTCCCAATGGTGTAAATAACTCCCACTGCAATACAGGCTGTCCATGGGGCCGACACAAAACATCTTCCATTCTGAGATTTACTTTTATCACCTATCAGAGGCCCTTGATTCAAGGGCACAGGAGAAGATCCTCACGTGCAGTTGAGTCTTGGCTGGCTTAATAACCACCAGCCTGCCCAAAGGGATGCAGAGCGAACTTCCAGGGGAAGGGCCGGCCTGTCTGACAGATGGGTGGCACAAAGGGACACCGCTGTCCGTCCACAGCTGCTCTGGTGCCACTGTCCTTTTACTCTCTGCCCCCAGAGCCTCAGATGCAGACTGTTCCTTGGTTATCGTGCCCAGGATTACTGCTTGTCCAAGAAAGGAGGAAAAGTGACACTATCTAAACTACCCTGAACTCTCAGGTTAGGGAACCAGGCGGAAAGGAAGTTATACCAACAGGACATGTTCAGGGAGCCCTGTGGACTCACAGATAGCATCACTCAAGTAGTTAATATCTCACACATAGGCTTATTGATCCTTCTGGCTTTAGAATGACAGAGAATTCAGAGGGACAGTTCCCAGTGCACCAAATCAGTTTGATGAGTCCTTCAGAAACTTTTTGTTAATCAGTGCACCTGTCTCATTTCATGCAGTTCACAGATATTATGAAGTGGAAATTCTTATTTAAAATTTGTATGATTTTCTTTCAAATTTTACAGTCTGGAAATTGAGTTTGATTTACCTATTTATTTAGCTGTATATTGAGACTAACAAACTTCTGTATTTCTGAAGTATATTTTCTTGAAGAAATTACTTGAAATTTCCAGAAGAAATGATTATTTCTAGATTAAAAAAAAAGATACTAATGGGCATGTTCCAATAATAGTATTGAACATGTAATAGAATCAGCGAGTTACAGATTAACTGTTATGTATAGATTGAATAAACTGTAGTCTGTGTAAATGGACACAGAGTTCTTCTGTCAAGAGCCCAGACATACTGAAGTCTTCCTTTCTTTAGTGGCTGAAGCTTGTTATTTTATGTAGTTTATTTTAAGATCATTATATTTTTTCTCTGTCAGCTTATAGATTATTTAAGATTTCTAATACATAGTTTAATCTGTTGTATTGTCAAGTTAAACATAGACAGTTTATAGTTAATTGCAGTACAATGTCAGTTTCATACGAGCTTCAAATTATTACAGTTAAGAAAATCATCTACTTCTGCTTCATTAACTATGCAAAGTTTGACTCTGTGGATCTCAACAAATTGTGGAAAATTCTTAAAGAGATGGGAATACCAAACGACCTTACTTTTCACCTGAGAAATCTATGCAGGTCAAGAAGCAACTGTTAGAACTGGAAATGGAACAAGGGAGTGTTTCAAAGTTCTGAAGGGAGTATGACAAGGCTGTCCATTGTCACTCTGCTTATTTAACTTATATGCAAAGTACATCATGCAAAATACTGGGCTGGAAAAATCACAAGCTGGAATCAAGATTGCCAGGAAAAATATCCACAACCTCAGATATGCAGATGACATTACCCTAATGGTAAAAAGTGAAGAGAAACTGAAGAGCCTCTTGATAAGGATGAAAGAAGAAAGTGAAAAAGTTGGCTTAAAACTCAACTTTCAAAAAACTAGGATCATGGCATCTGGTCCCATCACTTCATGGCAAATAGATGGGGAAACAGTGACAGATTTTATTTTCTTGTGCTCCAAAATCACTGCAGACTGTGACTGCAGCCTTGAAATTAAAAGATGTTTGCACGTTAGAAAGAAAGCTATGACAGACCTAGAAGTGTAGTGTTAGTTGCTCAATTGTGTCTGACTCTTTGTGACCCCATGGACTGTGGCCCACCAGGCTCTTCTGTCCTTGGAGTTCTCCAGGCAAGATTGCTGCTGTGGGTTGCCGTTTCCTTCTCCACAGGATCTTCCCAACTGAGGGATCAAATCTGGGTCTCCTGCATTGCAGGCAGATATGCTCCAAAATCACTGCAGACTGTGACTGCAGCCTTGAAATTAAAAGATGTTTGCACGTTAGAAAGAAAGCTATGACAGACCTAGAAGTGTAGTGTTAGTTGCTCAATTGTGTCTGACTCTTTGTGACCCCATGGACTGTGGCCCACCAGGCTCTTCTGTCCTTGGAGTTCTCCAGGCAAGATTGCTGCTGTGGGTTGCCGTTTCCTTCTCCACAGGATCTTCCCAACTGAGGGATCAAATCTGGGTCTCCTGCATTGCAGGCAGATTCTTTGCTCTCTGAGCCACCAGAGACACCCAATAACAATGAAAGCACTGGTTATTGGACACCCTGCCAAGTATCTGACCTGTGTCTTAACTGCTTGTGTCCTCACTATTGTCTCTGTGTTTGGTGTCTTATCCTCCTGGTCTTGCTCAGGGGTTACCAGGTAGGGAGTGAAATATGAAGAAACCTGAATTGGGATTGAAGTCTTTTTGTCTCTTCTAACTACTGCCCTGGGCTGCAGTGACAGACAAAACACCGTCAGATGAAACGTGTATGCATTCAGTAAATATTCTGCAGCTATGAACAGGGCCATAGAAACAGGAGAATGTAGGATGTATTTCTAAACACTCTGATTTTCAAGCTGTTTAGAGCTGTTGGCTGGCTGAATAGATGCAGAGCAATTGTAAACCAAGCTCTTTCATCACTTATTTTCTATATGCTAGTATAAAACTATTAATGAAAACTTGAGAAGTAAGTGGAACATTGAACATATGTAAAATTAATTCATCCTATGTATAAAGTTTCTTAGGAAAAACGTCAGTTGACAAGAGCATTTGTGAATATCACAACTGTGATTTTGGGGAAGAGGTGGTGAGCTTCCTCTAGGTTGTATGTAATGTGAGCTTCACACATATTTTAAGTTGCCTAGTAGTGATACAGGGAAAAATAATAGGTAAAATTATATTTTATAAATAGATAACCAACTAAATATATGCAAATCATTATCACTTCAACGTGAAGTCAATATAGTGTTCTTACCTATTTTATCTACCCCTACGTTACCACCCACCCTGCCCAGGAGTTTGAAATTTTCTAGCACATCTCAAGACAGAGGCAAGTTTTTTGTCTAAAATTCATTATCTCTGTTTAAGTTATGATAAAATTCGCATATCAAAAAGTAGATTCTCTTTCCCAAGCTGTTCTAGACTTAAAACATTTTTTTAAACAAATGAATTCAGTATCAGTTTTTAAGTTTAAATTTACACTAATGAAAATGAAATCACCCCATCTCAGGTACTCACCAGCCAGTGTAGCTAGTGAAATTATAAAAACTGATCAGACCTGACTTCTTTGAGTTTGTGTGTGTGGAGAAAAACGTATCAGTCAGAGAGGCAAGAGTCCTGAGCAGGCCTTTGAACCACCCCAGGGCTGAACTGTGTCTGCAGATGAAGCTGGTGTGTCTGAAGGCTGCTGTGGCCACTCAGTGGTAAAGAATCCACCTGCCAATGCAGGAGACCCAGGAGACAAGGGTTCGATCCCTGGGTTGATCCCCTGGAGGAGGAAATGGAAGCCCACTCCAGTATTCTTGTCTGGGAAATCCCATGGACAGAGGAACCTGGAGGGCTGCTGTCCATGAGGTCACAGAAGAGTCAGACATGACTAAATGACTTAGCACACACACACTGGTGTGTCTATACAAGGAAGGTGAAGATTATGGTGCCGTTAAATATTATGTCAAATGTTTCTTTGAGGCCTCTTTTACTCAACTTAGTGAATTGTAATTTCTCTTAGCTTCTAAAAGTTTTAAAATTGGTGTCAGTTTGTAGCTTGGTTTTGTTTTTTCGTATTTAATTTCAAGATTTTAGTTAAGTTTTACACTATTCACAGTATATTTTTGTTACATATTTTTCTGTGGTTTTAAGCTCACTGAAACGTCTGTAATGGCTCTAATCTAACATAGTGTGTTAAAGGATTCTAAAGTCTAGTGTGAAACCAGATATTATATTTTTATATGGATGAGTGCTTTGCTTTGTGTTTCTGTTTAGATTAGCCAATTTAGATTACTGTTTGTGTAAGTTATGTTTGAATACATGATCGGTATCTGCTTCTGTTCTAATAGAGAAATAAATATTAATGGTTCTCACTCTACAAATAAGTGTTCAAAAATCCCACATATGTGTGATCTTAAAATTTCATGGAAAAAATGTCTTTTTAATTATTAATAACAGATTAAGCTCTTTATTTCCAATTTTTGTAGTTGGAATGTACAACCCTTCTTGATTTATTACAGGAGAAAAACCTTTCAAATGTGACGAGTGTAACTTTGCTTCCACGACCCAGTCTCACCTGACACGGCACAAGCGGGTACACACAGGAGAGAAGCCCTACAGATGCCCCTGGTGCGATTACAGGTAACAGCTCATTGTGAAGCAGGCGTAATCAAGTGCGTCATCATGGTGGGTGAGAATCCTATAAATTCGCCATCAATGAATTGTTGGGGTTTTTTTTGGTGAGCGTGAATTAAAACGATTTAAACATGATTCACATATTAGATTGGGAGTTTATTACACCACCTAATTTTGGTGACTCTTTTTCAAAATGTAAAGTTCTCTTTACATTTTTTGTAATCTTATATTTTGGTTTTCTAATCCATTGGTGTACCTGACATTCAAGTGATTTTCTTTCTTTGTTCAAAGTAAGGAACCATCCAATTAATCAATTATTCAACACCCATGGCATCTCAGCTACTGTGAGTGAGGCACTCATTTAGACAGTGAAGATAATGTAAGAGATGTTTTCTGCCTTTAAGGATATTGTGGCATAATGGGCATCTTGTAATGTTTTGTAAATTCTTGTAGAGTTTGGTCTCACTTGAAAAGGCCAGGGGAGTGCATAGAGAAGGAGCAGGCTCAGTCCTGCTAGAGTAGAGAGTCTTTCAGCCATGGCTCGGAAGATGTAGAGCTTTCAGACACATGAGTGTTCTACACGGATGCTGGTGGTTCAGCACAGGGTGGTGTTCCCATCTGACAGCGTGTTGGTGGTGACAAGTGCTCCATCCACTCGCGGAGGCCCCAGTGGCTGTCGTCTGCCAGGTTGCAGAGTGACTTCACAGAGGCTGCAGGGCACAGGTGTGCAGAGGCAGGAGTGGAGGGTGACCCTTTTACTCTGTGACAAGTTCCGTGCAGCCAGGGCGTGGGGGATGGTGCAGTGGGCATGGGGGTTGCGACCGGATCACGCTGTGCAGGGAGCCTGTGAGCATGGTCCGAGCTCACTGTGGCCTGTGAGACACCATGGGGTGTGCGCTCAGCCAAGTGCCATCTTCCTAGGGCCTCTATCAGCCAGACGTGGGGCTGAAGGTCCCATGGACCCATTGTGCATGGAGATGTGGAAGCATTGCGAGCAGTTCTTCAGTGCAGCCTGCCCTGTGATGCATTGGAATCTCCACCTTAACCTGCAGACTTTGTAAAAACATAGATTTTTGTTATGCCTGCAGATGTAGCCTGTACATTCAGTAAATATATTGCCACAATCCCTATTATTAGCCTCATTATTGCATTGTTTTCTGTCAAAGGTCATCTAATAGTGCAGAGATATTACAGATATATATCATTCATCAATTATTCATTCCTTCAACGTTTTGTCAGTTCTGTTTTTTGCCTAACACTAAACTGGTAATATCTTTGAAATTTGGTAAAATGGTGATCCAATTAGAGATAGGCATAGAAATTTTAAGACTCTGATAATATGAATTCTTTACAAAGCACACTGTATTAAATGCTGTTTTATTAAAGAGGTTATGTTGTAGTTGCCTTTCCTACAAAATATGGAAGCAATTAGAAATTTATATAAAATTTCCCTTAATTATAACTCTTGTTCAGTCTCTTAAGTTGTGTCCCACTCTTTGCAACCCTGTGGACTGCAGCACGCCCAGCTTTCCTGTCCTTCACTATCTCCCAGAGTTTGTCAAACTCATGTCCATTGAGTTGGTGATTATCACTTTAAGCTGTTAGGATTTTATTCTTTCAGTCTGTACTTTATATGCCTAAATTTTGAATCTTTTTTTTTAGTTGTTTCTTTCATGATCAATTTTAATTTTCACACTTAAATTGTATAACCACCTTATTTCATTTATCCTGTATAACTGTGGTTTCAAAGTACAATTTTTAAGTTGCAGAACTGTTACTTTAGACACAATCTTATACAGACCCCTATATATAAAATAGATAAAAGTGGTATCTACCCGTTACAGATTTCAGAGCTGCACTCTGCAGTAGTCTCTTACTATAGCACTGACAAATATCATAGAAGGCTCTTGATAAGCAGAAAGTTTCCCAGTGGGAGAAGTTATTGCTTACAGTTGCTGTTGCATTAACCTCCGTGTCCTGTCTATGACTTTGGAGGGAGCACTCAACAGGGCTGCATAGTCAGGAACTTGGGCTCCGTGAAGCTCAGGGCTCACTAAGGTCGTTCAGCCTCTTACTCGTTTGTGAAAGACACGTGGTTTGAGTGCCAGTTTACAGAAGCGCTGCTGACGTATGGTAGGAACAGACTGAGGTCACTTGTCCAGAGCCCTTGATTTCACTCTTTTCTCAGGTTGGGACTTGAGGTGGCTGTAGGCTTTACTTGACCTGACCATTTCAAGATACTGTTCAGTGAGGTAATGGAAGAGTTTCAGTGCCCTGAAGGTTGTTAGTGTGTTCAAATTTATTTATAATACTTGCCATGATGGATTTTTTTTTTTTTTAGTTTTTCAAGTTAAAAAAAGTCAATCATTAGGTAATGGCTGAACTACCTTAAACTTTAAAAAGACCTGGTCTGAAAACTGCACTTTCCTTCATCTTTCCTTCAATATAATTTTAATACTTGCATGGCCTCAAGTTAGATTGATAACAATAACTTTTATTAAATTTTTAGACAGTTATGCCGTTTTCAGGTTTTGCTCCAAAACTTTACTTTAACCTATATCTTTGTGCATAGTATACAATTTTTTTGGAGGAAATTTGTAGAAGTATGATTTCAGGCTGTTGGTACCCAGATAGGGGTGTGAATTTTGTTTTGCTGATTAGTACTGTGTTTTGGTTGGGTCTCTGTATGCAGAAACACATTTCTAAGTATGTTAGGGTTTCTTGGTGTGAAATCATATTATACTTTTGTCAAGGCTGAGGCTGTACTATTTGTCTCCCTACTTGAGTTACCTCCTTGAAACAGCATCATTTCCACTGAGCAGTGTGTTTAAGCTAACTGGATCCCATCCTTTCCATACTTCTTTGAGCTCAACGAGAAGAGGAGCTGGTGTATTCTAAGACTGTTGTTACTGTCCTGTGAATTAATACTCAGCACATTTATATCTAGTGATCACTCTCAAATTTCCTTTGAAATGCTGTAAGTCCTTGATAAAATGGTGATTTTGTCTTTATTTAAACCTTTTAAATTGAATGTTATTGAAAGTAAATGATTTCAACAATTTCTGTTCTTATGACAGTTTTATCTTCTGTGTATACATGGTTAGATTTACTTTAACTAAATAGACAAAGACCAGTTAACTTGATCAGGAGTAAAAAAAAAAACTTCCAAATATGTGAATACTCCTAAAGTTAGGGACTGTGAATGAAATCTAGGCTTTTCAGCAGATCTTTTTGTTTT
>SJYC01112222.1:0-62192 GCA_006408675.1 Madoqua kirkii | reverse complement strand
GATAAGTCATAAAATGTAACATAAAATACTGTCTTCAGTATTAAAAATATCAAGGATAATCTTATACTTTGAATGTCATTTAGTAAATTAAAGAAAACCAAGTTGAGGCCAGACTCCACCAGTTTGATCATTTACTTACTACATCTCTGTTATTGATCTTGGAACATGTTCATTGTTTCCTAAGACAGATTTTTCCTCAACTGTATACCTTAATACTTCCAGTGTTACACTCTTTAAAAAGCTTTTTACTGTTCTACTTTTTTATTTTATTCACTATTTTTATTATTATTTGAAATTATAACTTCAGTTAGAAATATGACATATCATAGAGCTGAGGAATAAAATGTATAATTCCTGCCTCATATTAACAATTTACCCCTCGTTCTTTGCTAAACTTGGACATACACTTTGATTCGTTTTCTTACTTGATGGCTTACTTGCCCTTGGCTGATATTCCAAGATCATAATTGGCTCATGTATTCAGTACATTCCAAGATCATGTGTTCCAAGAATACATGATTGGCTTGTATTCCATAGACTCATTAATACATTAGGTTTTGATCTCAAGAAGAGTTTTCATTTCTTTTGGATGAGAGCAGGCTAAGAATGTGTGATATAGCCTTTGACCCAAATAGTGGAGTCTCAACAAGAAATGTGCTTTCTGTGATATCCCCTAACATCTCTTTTATTACTCTTCTAAATACTTTGTTTAATGTTTCTTATGATCAAATTTGCTGTTTTTACACATGTGACTGGACTGGGTAGAATTTAGTGTCTGTCACAACCATTTGAAATATGTGTGCATCCTAGAAAATTTTTGTCAAAAAAAAAAACCTTTTAACATTTCACATATATTATGCTTCATGAAGTAAGAAGGTGCTACGGCCTCACATACGATGGATCATTGTTCTGCCCTTCGTAGCATCCTGGCTGGAGGACTTACTCTGTAGGGATCACCACCTCCCTGTGGGGGACTCCCCAAGGGTCCCAGTTCTCATTTGGGTTCCTGTGCGGGTTCATAGGCAGTAGCAGGAGAAGCAGTAGATGGGTCAAACTTGGATTTGCCCAAATAATAATACCAAGGAGAAAAAATAGGTTTTCATCTTTGTAGCAGAACAGCATTTATACCGAGAGAAGAGGGAATTATACTTACCAAAATGAACAACACTTGTTTCTTTTTCTGAAGAATCAGAGGTAGCATTTGTTTCTTTTGGGTGACCTTGAAGTTCTTAAAGAATAATGATATTACATAAAAATAATTGAATGAAAATATCTAGTATTCATAATAGATATAATTTATAGTTGAAGCAATTTGACCGATGCCAAAAGCCTAGTTATATCAGAACAGAATTCAAATTTAAAATTATTTTTGTCAGTGGAATAAACCAGACAAAGAAAGATTAGTATTGCATGATATCACTTAATGTATAGAATCTTTTAAAAAAAGAATAAGTCAAAAAATAGCAGAAAAGTAGTTGCTGGGGAGTGAGCAAAGTAGGGAGAGGTGGGTAAAAGGGTATAAACATTTTAGTTATCAGATGAATAAGGTCTGAAGAGCTAATGCACTGCATGATGACAATCAGTGATAAAGTATTTTGAATACTTGGAATTAGTGAAGAGAGTAGAACTTAAATATTCTCACCAAAAACAAACAGAAATAAAACATACCAGTCAGTACTATTTCATTTGTATCAAGTCTGTTTTCTCTTTATATTTCTCTTCCCTGGTGGCTTAGCTGGTAAAGGATCGTCTGCAATGTGGAAGACCTGGGTTCAATCTATTCTAAAATAAGAGTACTGCTCATCCGATTACTGGAATGAGGAAACAGATGTCCTCGGCTGAAAGCCTCAGTCCAGTCACTTTACAGACTTCTCTTGGGATAACGATTCCAAGGCACTCCCCAGTTTGTGGAAGCTGGCTGTGTCTCCTGTGCTGTGTGTTCAGTGCTCGTCCTGGCGGAAGGCCCCTTCCTTCCCGCCACCTTTACACAGTTCAGCGAGTCACAGGTAGATGTCAGTACATGGCTGGCTTGTGGAACCGAATTTGGTCGTTGGCAGCGTAAATATTGGTTAGGAAGATTCTCCTAGGAGGTATAACGGTGGTACTTTCTGGAGGTGTACTGTTCTTTCTTGTGAAGTAGATGTTTCTGGTAGTTTCCATGGCATCTTTTGAGGGGTTCCCTAACAAGAAGCATAATTGTATTTTAAGGTTTTTCTGTCCTAATTATGAAAGTTGGACTGTCTGTAAATGTATTTTTTTAGTCCTAGCATTTCTGTTTCAATAGAAGTTTAACTCTTTCCAAACAAATATCTCCTAATTTTCTGTTTCACTAGTGAATTAAAAAAAAAAATTTAAATAACGCAAACTATAGTTTTGATTTGTATTTTCTGTAATATATATATATATATAATGTTATTTTTATCCATAGCATATTGTACTCAAACTTTTCTTGTCTGCCCTAAGACATCCAAATACACAGACTTTTACAAATTTTTGTCTAAGCCTATGTGCTAATATAGCACAGTATTTGTGACAGGCCTTTAGTTACTGTTGGTAAATTAATTTTCATCTGACAAAACTCATTTAATTATAAAAAATATCTGTAGACCTAAAAACAAATAGATTCCATAGTATTGAAAATTACAAATTGGTTTATATGCCTTTAAAAGGGAGAAAAGTCTCACGTAATTTGTTTTGTTTATCACACAAGTTTTAAGTTGTTTTGTTTGTTGATGTAGCTGAAATAGGCATTGAGATCACAGATTAATTAGAAGAGCCCTTTTGAACACAAAGTGACCATACATTCCCTTTGCTATCTCTTAAAGTAGAATCCAGATAAACATGTTTATTTAACCTGCTGGCTCTGAATCCCACATCCAGTCATTATAGAAGGGACCAGCGCTATCTTTGGGGATGGTCTTTCTACAAGGAATTACTATGGACAGTCCCTCGGGTGGTAGTTAGATATATCTGTATATATTGTGGTAGAAAGAAAGACCTTAGAGATGAAAAAAATAGAAAATATTTTTTGGGGCAATAATCTCTTGCGTAATAAGTTATTCCTCAGACACTAGAGCTATTATCACACAACAAAACACTTCACAGTGTAACTATCTATATCTCCCAGCAGTAGAGGCTCATACAACATAAGCTTGTTAGGAAAACTCTATAATCACCAGGATTATCTAGAATAACAGTTGGAAGAACATTAGGCACACCCTTCTGGTTGTGTGGTTCAATTTCACAAACTCAGTTGTAGAGTTGAGAGAAAATAATAGAACAGGATACCTTTGAGGTGTATAGCAGTTTTACCACTTATCATGATTCAATGAGAATGCCAAGATATTAGCTATTTTATTTTGGTTTTGGATCCTTTGTTTCAACGAATTCTGAAAGACTGCCCCTCTAGGGACTGTTAAAAAAAAATTCTGAAAGAAGGGAAAGAAGAGAAAGAAAACCTGGGAATGAGCAGGCAGTGGGGATGCGCGTGTGTATGAACAAGCTTTCCTACCAGCACGCCTTGCAGACATCCGAGCCCTTGAGTGGAATAAGATGCTGCCATCTTGGTAGTGCCAGTGCATGTTTTGGCTTTAAGTTAAGAATGTCTGTAAAAACAAGATGACATCTTTTCTCTCTCACACATCTTTCGTTAATCAAGAGAGTGTGGCACAAATCCTCTGTTGACTTTTTCCTCCTTGTGAGAAGCATGTTTGCTAAATATACTCAGTCTTTTCTTTCTTGTTTATGTTTTGTTTTTTTCATCTTGAGTTACAACTTTTAAGAAATACATGAAATGTCATAAAACAAATTAGAGTTTTCCATAGAGGAAAAATGTGATTAAGTTTTTAGTGTTTGCTTGTGCTTGAGTAAATCAGTTGATCTCTTAGATTTAATTATTTGAAGTAGAAATTGGTTGGCACTTAAATCTGAGAAATTTGTTTTGTTCTAAAAACCTCAAATAGCTTTACTTTAATAAAAAGTAGAGTTCTGCCCCACTTCACACTCCCAAATTATATTTTTTGCTTGGTTTTAGATCATCTTCTCCTGTCGGCAAGCCTGGATTGTAGGGCCCATGGGATTGTGTGGGGACGAGGGCAGGACGTCCTGGGGACTGAGTCCATGCCGGTATTTTGCTTCTTACCCCAAAGGCAGTGAGTGTGTAGATTGTGGAGAATATTCAGGAGGAAACTGACATATTCATATTTTGCTTGGCAATAGTCACTGATGCAGTACAAATGAGGAGCCAGAGAGGAACACAGCAGAAGTTGGGAGAGCATCTGAAAGACAATTGCGAAGGTGCAGGCAGAAGTAATAAGCGACTAACCCTAAACCGACGTGGCAGCCATAATGGGCATAGAGAGAGGCTGATCTCAGCGCTTGTTAGGAGGGCCAGTGAGCACGGTGACCAAATGGATGGCTTTGGGGACCGAGTGACAGAAAGATGCGCCATCCTTTCAGTGCCGCAGCTGGGCCTGCTTGGTGAGTGGCGGTCGCTTACCGGGTCCTCCCCCTGGAGGAGAGAGACCCCTTTGGCAAAGTGATGGCGAGTGTGGGTTGGCTTTGAAATGACTTTGAAATGCCTGTGGATGCCCACATGGAAACGAGCCAGGAAATGTATAGGTCAGTGCTGATGTTCGTGGACCTGAAAGCATTGATGCGATTGGTATCTCCCTTGCAAAACGTGGTGAAACAGAGGGGCAAAGAGCAGGTGTTCGAGAGATGGAGCAGTAGCCTTCCAGTAGTGGAAGGGACCTTGGGCAGCAGGAAGGAGCCCCTGGGACAGGACACCTGCCTCAGCACCCAGAGGTTTTCTGCGGGAGCCCAGATTCAACATGGAGGTAGGAGCAGAAAGCACATGCGTGGTCACAGGTGAGGCTGTGGGGAGAAACCAGAGCAGAGAGCTCAGTCATGGTATATTTGAGTGTTTTCATTTACTTCCTTAAGATTGCTTTTAAAATGTTACTTAAATACTTGCATGCCACGGTGAAGGAGCCAGCTGAAACAGTGATGATGAACAGTGCCTCAACTATACCTGACAACTCAGATGGCGTGGCTCAGCTGAGGGTTTTGTGACAGGTCGGGGCCCTGATAATAATATTGAAGCATCAGCCACGCCTCGCTCTTGAACTGGAGAACTCCAGCTTCACACCTCTGAACCTCCATGCCCAACTGCCGTGACAATGCTCCTACATTTGGGGACACTGCATAATGCTAAATTTGTTGTGGTCAGAGTTTTGAATCAAACAGCACAGAAATTGTGTCATGGGATTGCTCTGCTCTCCCCTACATATACGCCCAGTCCTGGGATTTTATTTGCTTTCTATGGAGAATTTACTTCCACAAAAGATTGCCCTGCTCTGACTGTTAAATATAATTCACAATTTTGCTTGGCACAGTTGAGGGTGACCATTTAACTAACAGTCATCCAAATGTCATCTTTTAAAGTGTGTCTTCTTTTCTGTGACTTATTCTAAACAATTTTGCTCATGGTTTAGGACCTCTCTAAGATTGGCACATCTAACAGACCCCTTAGTGACGTCAGAAGCCTGTGGAAACTCATAGGCATTTACTGTGACGACTCTCATGTGTTTTTACAACCCTTTCTGTTTGTTTTACCTTCATTTGTTTGACTTTATTAGTAATCACAAATATGGTATAACTCTTACCAATCACAGCTTTAATTATATTCTTTGTGTCCATTTGTACTAAAACTTCTGTTTCACCCCATTGCAGACTGATCCCTGCCTTCTTCAAATTGCCATATTTCTAGAAACATATAACTTGATAGCAATGGTCCTACCAAGAGAAATGTAATATTAAGGACCATGCGGCAGTGGAGTTAGTGTGCGTATGGCATGAAAAGAGAAGCAAATATATCACTCCACAGGGTGAGATAGGGTGCATGATTTGTTTTCATGACTTAGGGTATATTATAACTGCTGAGTGTTGGTGTCAGTTGCACTAAACCACTGAAAAGTGGAAATAAGTCATCTGTATTGCTCCACAGGTTGAGGTTTGCTTTTCTTTTGCATTCACTCGCATTCTGTTTGGGTTTTCTTTGATTCTACAGGAATTTTTGCTGCTTTGTTTTATTATAAATTTGAGTTCCACAGGAGGGTTATGGCTGCATCTCAGAATTTGGTTTGAGCTTGTCTTTCACCTTTAAAAATGAAAAGTCCTTTTCCCTTTGCAAATTCAGATAGTTCCGGACATCTTGCCATAAATTTTTGGCACCATTTTTGTGAGTACATAAAGGTAATAGAAATGATCAGCATAGTGCCCCTGAGATAGGTTCATTTTAGCATTGGCTACAGTGTGTTATTAAAACAGTTTGGGTAGCTTCCGTCCTATCGGCTAACACAGCTTTCTTAAGAAGGTTCTCAAAGACCCGACAGAGGAGTGACAGTGAGTAAGTGTGTCATTGGAAGTGCACCCTCAGATTCAAGGAGCTGTGTGCCTGGGAAATACATGGATAACATCAGCATATATACAGACACAGACACACGCACACATGCATGTGCACACACACACACACACACACACACACACACACCACACAAAGTTACATGCTCCTCCCAATTAATGATTTCGTATGAGCTGTGTAAGCAATGCTGTGAATGTAAAGGTTACACAATCCAAATCTTACTTCTTGTCATGGGCGCTCTGTTTTCAACCATGTACCCACACAGGCATATTCTACTTTCCTTGCATCCATTTTTAACACAACAGCCTTCTAAAGCATGGTGTGTTCTGATGTAAAAGAGATTCAAAACAAGGCCCCAGCTTTATTCTTACAGCTTTTTTTTTTTTTTTTTTGGTTTAAAAGTGGAATATATGTTTGCTTTAGCTGTAAAAGCACAATCAAGGCACCATGATAAGTGAGTCAGTGCCGTAAAAGTGAAACGAATTTTGCCTTCACTCACATGAGCTATAGAAGGAGGAAGCTTTATTGTCCCTGGGAAAGTGATAAGGCAGAGTAATTGTATATTATACTGTCCCGGAACATCTGCCTGAAGACTGTTGGAGCAATTCATCTATCATGGACGATGCAGCATGTTTTGTCTTTCTGCTTTAACCCGTCCCCACTGCTGGCCTGTGCGGAGGTTTTGATAGGGACTGCGCCTGGGCCTGGGCTCCCATTAATCAGTCCCCTTGTTCAACACTCCAGCTGACATAATTACAACCTGCGCACAGCAGTTATTCAAGTCGAGTCCTTGTCACTCGTGGTGCGAAACTACACGGCGCCGATCCCGGAGGAGATTGCCTTATCACACAGAACAAGGGCTCGCAGGAGCCGAAGGGAATAGGAATGCGGAAATGTCTTCCGGGAGTGCTATATATTCCTTTAAAATAAGACATTTGAGAGACTTACAAGGGACAAAGGGAGGCATTGTGTGCGGTGACTGAAATGAACTGGTTATGATTTTTAAATGCATATACGTGGAGCAATTTTGTAAAAATGGACATAGGTTATTAAATAAACTCAGTGGCCCCCTCGTCATCAGTGTTTCTCTTAAGTTTTTCTTCAAAAGTGATCATGAAGCTCTAGGATTATGGAAGGTTGAAATGCTGCTTGGTAGGACTCAATTGAACAACGTGAATAAAATATGTGTTTTAAATCTTCTGTAAATATACATTTAACTCAGAGAGCTTTGTAAGGAAAAAGTAGTCTGGGAAGAGCCTTTCAAGAGCTTTGCAAAGGCAGGGATGCTCACTGTTCCTCCGGCCATAAAATAACTGTTTGTCGCACCTCCTCTGTCTGACTTTATGATAGGTAGCTTACTGACCAGCTCCTTGATGTAGCAGGTGTGAGAGATGTAGACTCCTTTCAGCCACTTAAGAAATTTAAAATTTTATGGCAGCCCCACCCTTGTCCCTAATGGACCAATTTATGGGCATGTCGTGAGTTACGTGGTCAGGTCTGCAAACCTCCTGGATGAGCTGTGCTCTCAGGCATGCATGCAGAAGCTGTGGGTATTGTACATCCAGCCTTTGTTTTTTTTTTGTTTGTTTTTTTTTTTGGTCTCTTTGACATTATAAAATTGTCCCAGGTAAAATCACATTCTTGGCCTAGGCTTTCAGAAAGATTGTGAGATGTATTTTTGGTTCTGTAAAATTTTCCATTCTATCACCTTAAGTTTGAAAAGCTTTCAACTAGAAAAGCTACAGTAAAGCACTATGTATACTGATATTTATATCTTGAATTATAAAGTAGTATTGTTTGTGTGTGACTATTTCAGGCAAAAGTTCTGTAAGGGCAGGCCTTCCTGTGGATCCAGCCTGCCGAGTGTCTGTGTGCCCTTCAACATCTCTCCCTTCTCAGCCTCTTCACCTCCTCAGTGCCTCTGCCTCCTCTGTTGCTCCTCCAAGGGTGATTCCAGTGACTGCTTGGACTTAGCAAGAAGTCAGGCTGTATTCCTATTCTTTGTTAAAGATCCTTTTCTGTTGAAGGCTTCTTATTTACATACCATTCCCGGTTTCCAAACATTTTATTTTGCTAAGCCTGGCTAGTTAACAGAAAAGAGGAGAATAGCACTCATTCTCTAAGGACATCCATCCATCCAGTGTTCAGTCATGTCCAACTCTTTGTGACCCCATGGAATATAGCGTGCCAGGCTCCTCTATCCATGGGATTTCTCAGGCAAGAATACTGGAGTGGGTTGTCATTACCTTCTTCAGGGGGTCTTCTTCATCCAGAGATCAAACCCGTGTCTCCTTATTGGCAGGTGGATTCTTTACTGCTTGAGCCATCAGGGAATCCCTCTGAAAGGGCATAGAGTCAGGGAGGGCTCTGTTTATTTCAAAGGTCCAATATAAAAAGAGTGGCAAGGTAACAATGAGCAGGATTTCCACCAGTGTCATGGAACCACAGATGACAAGTGAGAGGAGAAGCAGCAACAAGTATGGCTGACATCAGGACCAGTTTTCACCAGTCATGGCCTTCAAGCAATAGATGTCATTGGTTCAGCCTTGGAAAATGTTTTTGTCATCAAGTTATTTTGAGAAACATTCTCTGTTTTACCACCCTCTTCAGATGCATAGTGAGTAGCAATCTGAACATTCACAGAGTTACTGCTGTTAAAAAAAAATTATGTAATTTGTATAACTGAAATATGTGAAGCATTGGCCACCAAGGTCTTTTCACTGCAGACCTACAGGCATCATGCCAGACTAAGTGGAATGTTGGGGTAGTTCTGTTTCTTAAAGGCTGTTGTTGTTGTTCAGTTTATGGCATTTGTGTTTGAATTTTATCCAGGAAAGCTTTTTCCAATCAAGAGTGTAAAATATTTTCTCATGTTTTCTTCTAGCACTTTAATAATTTAATGTCCTTATGTTAACCTTAAAATCCAAATAGCATTTGTTTTTGCATGATGTAAGACCACAAGAGTCTCTAAGTTATCTTTCCTCATGTGATAGGCAGTTGACTGAACACCGTTTGTTGTGTGACCCACCATTTCCTCATTGATCTGAAGTGACATCTTTATCCCTTATATACATGGGTCTTTGTATTATCTGTCCTGGTGAGGTATCGGGTTCAACACTCCCAGTGACATTCACCTGTTTGCTGAACATTGTTGATAAAATACCCCATTTAAAAAAAATTCTTGTACCTCTAGCAATCTAACCAGCACAACTGTTTAGTAATCTAAAATTCTCAGGCTCTTTCCTTCTGGGTCCTTTGGTGGGAACCTACATGGCAGAGGGTTGCATATCTTGGGCCATGTTACGTGAATTGTTCAGGAAGCCTGAGCAGCTGCCTTGGGCCTGCCCTCTGCCTACAGGGACTCAGTGTTATTTTCTTCTTCCTCAGAGAGTCCACAGTGTTTCTTAGAGCTGGTGAATTTATGATTACATACTGCTGGTTTAAAAAATGTAGAAACTTCTTAAATTTTGTTTACATAAAGCCTTTCACGGGATTATTCTTTATTCATTGTGGTTACTGTTTTAATGATACAGTGGAAACCTCCTTCAACTGAACTTTAGATAATTATGCATTTATAATACACTTGTTCCAAAAGAAACTTAACTACAGAGGGAAGAGGAAGTGCATTTCTAAACGTATAGACATACAATGCTATATAAATGCAGGGTTTATTTTTTAAATAAAGTGAAATTGCCTTTCGTAGTAGTAAGTAAATTGCTAATGATGATCCAGAGAGTTGAACTCTACTGCTTTCAACAGACAGACTAGTTGTAGTGATAAACAGTGAATTGAGCACCTCCTGTATTTTCTAAACTTGTTTAATGTCATTTACCTTAATCTTCATGACAGCCTTATGAGACACGTATATTATTAGCATAAAACAACAAAATACCCCATGGTCTGAAAGTGTGGGAGGCAAAGTATTAAAAAAAAATCTGTATTTATTTAAACAGAACTTTCAGAATTTTTAAATGTCAGGTTATGTATATAACTTGCCAAGTTATTAACAGGAGACCAAGATAGTGGTGAATTTCATACATAGAAGTTTGGGAGTAGTGAGGCAGACACATGGCTTCTCTTGGGGAAGGAATTTTGGGATCCAAGTTTACATTAGTGTGTGACATCTGTAACTGCTCTCTCTGCATTTCTATATTAAGATAATGTTACCAGTACACATTAGCTAAATACACAGAAATTACCTGATTGTGTCTTAGTGATATTACTTTATTATCAGCCCAGGTCTCTCTGCTTCCACAGTTAACTCTCCGTATCCACCATGTCAGCTCACCTGATGGCCTGGGGGAGAATTGGTGACCCAGGAGGAGAAAGAGCAACACAGGTGGATGGACTCTATCAGACATGAGTCCTGTGCAGCCTGGGTCATTTCGATGGATGAGCACGTGCAAGATAGACCAGCAGACTGGGACAGAAAATCCAGAGTTAGCTTCAAATAAATTAGATATTCATGGAGATAGTGCTTCAGGTCAGTGAGAGATCTGGCGAGCAGTGTGGAGCCACAACTTACACCATGCTCTAGGGGAATTTTGAAAGGACTCTAATACTTAGTGGAACAATGCAACTGTTCAGGTACTAGAACTGATTTGGGACAATCCTCTTATGACCTGTAAGTAAGAAAGCCACAGGACAAAAGATGAACAAAACAAAACATTTCTGCTTTACTGAAGATACTATAAACAAAGTCTAACTGAAAGTAAGGAAGAGATATTTACTACTTCTGTCATAGACAAATGAGTTTATCTCCCTTATGTATAAGAGAATGACTAACAACCCTTAGGAAAACAACTCATAAAAATATGGAAAAATGGTACAGAGGAAGCATAATACACATGGAATTGCAATATTTGAAGCAACTTTATTCATTACAAGATAAATACGGATTAAAACTGTTAAAAGTTGGAAATTGAGCCCCGCCTCGAGCTGTCATTTTTCACCTACCACATTGGCAAAACTTGGGAGTTTGGTAACACAACATACTACACTGGCACAACTGTGCAGAAACAGGCTCTCTAAAACATTGTTGGTGAAAGTGTGAATTGCTACACCTCCTCAGGAGGGCCATTTGGCAGCACTGATCAAAACTGCAAAAGCGTATGCCCATTGACATTTGAAGCAATTCCACTTGGCATTGTGACATTCTCTTGGCATCCTGAGAAAGGGAAAGTTTCATAAGAGAATTTATCACAAGCTTGTTTACACTAGATTATTCATCACGAACTTGTTTACACTAGTGAATGAACAGAAACGACCTAGATGCTCATCAGTAGAGGATCAGTTAAATGTGGTATTCTCTGTTTTTATCAGGAAATTCTGTGTAGCTATTAACAAAGGAAGAAAAGGAGGAGAAGCCTAGGGAGGGAGTGGTAGGGTCGCGGGGGAAGGGAGTTGTCAGGAAGGATGCTGTGCTCTTATGCAGTCATGTGGAGATGTCCCCATGCCCTGCTGTTAGGTGAAAAAAGTAAGATGCCAACACATGTTATGCCAACAGATTTACATACAAGAAGAGGGTAAAGAAGAAGATACAGTGTGTTTGTGCATTGAAAAAAAATTGTTAGTTCTCCCAAAAGATTGATGGGCAGTTAGTGATTCTGTGTCCACAGTCTAGGGTAAGAGGGTGGTGATCCAGACTGTGGTAGGAAGAGACTTCACTATCTCTGTCTCTCATTATTAGACTGTTTGATGTTTGAAATATGTGAAGGTATGTTTTTTCAACAACCTTAGTGGTACAGTAATTTTTTAATAACTGAAATCACATGTATCAAAAGAGAAAAAATAGCTCTTCTAGGATGAATCATGCTCTCCTCTGCTCTCTTGGATGGGAAGTTTCCTGTTCAGGAATTGGGACCTCTAAACCAGATTCTGCTGATGACAACATGTGGACAGGTGTCAGCTTTCAGCATCAGTTTCCCCTTCTGAATGACTTGATCCTTTTTATGAACAAAGTTTCCTGAGTGACTATTAACTGCAGAACTTCTCCTGAAAGATCAAGCCCTGAGCCTTTGGAGTGGGAGCACTGACTCTAAGACCCTAGACTACCAGAACTAACCCTAAGGAGTATCAAATAGTGAGAACTCACATAAAGGAAACCACTTGAATACAAGACCCAGCACCACCCAACTACCAGTAGCACCCTGTGCAGGACGCCTCATCTAAACAACAAACAAAAATACAAACCCAGTCATCAGCAGACAAGATTACCACCTCACTCAGCCTTGCCCATCAGAGGAAAAATGAACAAACAAAAAAGCTCCGTACAAATCTCACCCTCTCTGAAGCTTACACAAACCACTGGAGGACAGAAACCAAAAGAAGAAATAATTCAACCCTGAAGCCTGGGAAAATGAGACCTCAAACACAATAAGTTAAAAAATAATAATAATGAAAAGGCAGAGATACGCTACACAAGTGTAGGAGCAAACTAGAAACACAGAAGTCCAAATAAATGAAGAGGAAATAGGCAAACTACCTGAAAAAGAATTCAGAATGAGGATAGTAAAGATGATCAAAAACCTTGAAAACAAAATGAAGAAAATGCAAGAATCAATTAACAAAGACCTAGAAGAATTAAAGAATAAACATACAAACAGCACAGTTACTGAAATTAAAAATACTCTAGAAGGAATAAACAGCAAAATATCTGAAGCAGAAGAATGAATTAGTGAGCTGGAAGATAAAATGGTGGAAATAACTTCTGAAGAACAGAATCAAGTAAAAGAATGAAAAGAACTGAGGATATGAGGATAGTCTCAGAGACCTCTGGGGCAATATCAATCACACCAACATTCCAATTATAGGGGTCCCAGAAGAAGAGAAAAAGAAAGGGTATGAGAAAAATTTTGAAGAGACTATAGTTGAAAATTTCCCCAACGTGGAAAAGAAAATAGTCAGTCAAGTCCAAGAGGCACAAAGAATCCCATACAGGATAAACCCAAGGAGAAACACACCAAGACACATACTAATCAAACTAACAAAGACTAAACACAAAGAAAGAATATTAAAAGAAGTGAGGGAAAAGCAACAAGTAACATATAAGGTAAACTCCATACATTTAACAGCTGATCTTTCAGCAGAAACTCTGCAGGCTAGAAGGGAATGGCAGGATATATTTAAAGTACTGAAAGGGAAAAGTCTGTAACCAAGATTACTGTACCTGGCAAGGCTCTCATTCAGAATTGATGGAGAAAAAGCTTTTCAGACAAGCAAAAGTTAAGAGAATTCAGTACCACCAAACCAGCTTTCCAGCAAATGTTAAAGGGACTTATTATAGTCAAGAAATACAGAAGAAAAAAAGACGTACAAAATCAACCCCAAACAATTAAGAAAATGGCAATAGGAAGATATATATCAATAATTTATTTAAATGTAAGTGGATTAAATGCTCCAACCTCAAGACACAAACTGGCTGAATGGATACAAAAACAAGATTCATATATGCTGTCTACAAGAAACCCACTTCAGACCTAAAGACACATGCAGACTGAAAGTGAGAGGATGGAAAAATATATTCCATGCAAATGGGAGCAAACGAAAGCTGGAGTAGCAATCCTCATATCATAAAAAATAGACCTTAAAGAAGATTACAAGAGATAAAGAAGGACACTACATAATGATCAACGGATCAATCCAAGAGGACGACATAACAATTGTAAATATCTATGCACCTAACATAGGAGCACCTCAATACATAAGACAAACACTAAGAGACATTAAAGGAGAAATTGACAGTAACACAATAATAGTAGGAGACACCCCACTCACACCAATGGACAGATCATCAAAACAGAAAATTAATAAGGAAACACAGTCTTAAATGCTACATTAGATGAGGTGGATCTCATTGTTATCTTCAGGACATTGCTTCTAAATGCAGAAGAATACACCTTCTTCTCAAGTGCACATGGAATATTCTCCAGGATAGACACATCTTTGGTCACAAATCAAAACTCATTAAATTTAAGAAAACTGAAATTGTGTCAAGCATCTTCTCTGACCACGCTCTGAGACTAAATATCAATTACAAGAAAAAAATGAAGAAACACAAACACATGGAGATTAAGCAATATATTTCTAAATAACCAGCAGGTTACTGAAGAAATCAAAAGGGAAATCAGAAAATTTCTAAAAACAAATGACAATGAAGACACAGCAATTCAAAACCTATGGAATGTAGCTAAAGCAGTTCTAAGAGGGAAGGTTATAGCCATACAATCCTACCTCAAGAAATAAGAGAAACATCAAATAGACAACCCAACTTTACACTAAAGCAACTGGAAAAAGAAGAACAAAAAGCCCCCAAAATTAGTAAAAGGAAGGAAATCGTAAAGAACAGAGCAGAAATAAATGCCAAAGGAATGAGAGAAACAGTGGTAAAGATTAATAAAATTAAAAACTGGTTTTTGAAGAAGATAAACAAAATTGACAAGCCTTTAGCCAGACCCATGAAGAAAAGAAGAAGAATCAAGTCAACAAAATTAGAAATGAAAAAGGAAAGGTTACAACAGACAATGCAGAAATACAAAGGACTTTAAGAGACTTTTATGAACAATTGCATGGCAATAAAATGGATAACCTGGAAGAAATGGAGAGATTCTTAAGAACTTCCAAGACTGAACGAGGAAGAAATAGAAATTATGAACAACCCAATCAGAAGCACTGAAATTGAAGCTGTGATCTAAATTCTCCCAAGAAACAAAACCCAGGACCAGATGACTTCACTGGAGAATTCTATCAACATTTAGAGAAGAGTTAAATCCTATCCTTCTAAGACTCTTTCAAAAAATTTCAGAGGAATACTTCCGAACTCATTCTGCAAGGCTGCCGTCACCCAGATACCAAACCAGACAAAGACAACACAGAAAAAGAAAACTACAGGCCAATATCACTGATGGACGTAGATGGAAAAATCCTCAACAGAATTTTAGCAAACAGAATTCAGCAACACAGCAAAAAGCTCATACACCATGATCAAGTTGGGTGTATTTCAGGGATGCAAGGATTCTTCAGTATACACAAATCAATTAATGTGGTTCACCATTTTAGTAAATTGAAAGGTAGAGACCATGATAATCTCAATAGATGCAGAAAAAGACTGACAAAATTCAGCATCCATTTATGATTTAAAATCTTCAAAACATGGGCATAGAACAAACCTACCTCAACATGGTAAAGGCCGTATATAAAGATATACAGCAAACATTATTCTGTATATTTGCCGTATATACAGCAAACATTATTCTCAATGGTGAAAAACTGAAAGTGTCCCCGTAAGATCAGGAACAAAACAAGGGTATCCACTTTCACCACTGTTATTCAACATAGTCTGGAAGTCCTAGCTACAGCAGTCAGAGAAGAAAAAGAAATAAAAGGAATCCAGATTGGAAAAGAAGTAGTAAAGCTCTCACTGTTTGCAGATGACATGATACTGTACATAGAAAATCCTAAAGATAGTATCAGAAATAAAAGAGAAAAAATATTTAGTAGAATTGTTTTTTAAGCTTCCTTCTCCTTATATAACATAAACTTATTATTTTGTGTTAATAAGCAGCAAGTGTCATTTATTTTTATTAACTTATTATTTTAAAATGCAATGCCTCTGAACTGAATATTTCCCTTATTACATATTTTAAGAAGCCCTAAAATCAATCAGCTCCCATCTCTGTTCCTTTTACTAATTGCCCAGCCAAGGCCATACTTATATATATATATATATATATATAGAGAGAGAGAGAGAGAGAGAGAGAGAGAGAGAGAGAGAGAGAGAGAGCGAGCGAGCGAGCTGCCTCGAGACTTTCAACATGTTGTCTTTCAGAATTTCATTTGACATGGCCTTAGACTTTACACTGCCTTCCTCATAAACTCTGTGCTTGCACTCGTGGGCCCAGTGAGTCCGGCCTGAACCCCTGTTCCCCACGAGGAGCCTGCAGCATCGCCCTGAGGCATCTCACCTCCTGTGGAACCATGCCCCCAGCCCCCACCTCCCACTGAGCACTGCTCCATCTGTCCTTTCTCTTGCACCTCACTGTTCTGATTACTACTGCTTCATAGGAAGTTTTGTAATCAGAAAGCATGAGTCCTCCAACATAGTTCTTTGTAAAATTGTATCGCGTCTTTTGGGTTCTGTGCATTTCCATATGAACTTTAGGATCAGTATTTCAACTTTGATAAATCCAGCTGAGATTTTGATAGGATTGTACTGAATCTATACATCATTTTGAGGAGTATTGCCATCTTAATAATAAATCTTGCAGTCTAGGAACATGGGGCAAAAATATACTCTTTACCTTAAGAATCAGTGTCAAACTAAAGATAATTCAGTCACTGACTCCTAATAATTGAATGCCCTCTTGGCATCACTGCTATTATTTCCTGGCAAACCAAGGTTGGACCTTGTTTGAAATAATGTTTCAGACTATCCTTACTTCTCCCGCCTGTCCTGTTCTTCATTAGTCCCTCTTCAACTTACCGTTCTTATTGCTAGTTGTAAGTTCTTTTAGTATTTGGGAAAAAAACATCATTTGGGAGGCTGAGTATCATTCAGAACTGCTTGGCTGAAGTTATCTAGCCTACTTGTTGTCAACTGAGTGTTGCAGCATGGCTACACAGTCAGCTGTCTGTCTCATGGTGGTCTCCAGTGTGGGGACTGCAGTCTGCAGGACTCTGTAGCTGCTTTAAATGATGTTAATACAATACGTTAGAGCTTCTGCTTTTTAGGGTTGGACTGCAGTAGTTTGATTTCAGGGTTGTTCCTTTTTAATCTCAATATTTTTTAAAAAATTTGTGTTGTATGACATCATAACAGATGATAGCACACAAGTGTGCCATTATCCATGAAGTATATCTTTTCAAGTGCAGAAAGACATTGACTGTATTTTCTTCTCATTTGCATATATTTTGTTTCTTAGATGTGTGTACAAAATAGATTATATATAATACATATTTTTATTTACATAAAATCAAGTATACAAATAGTATATATATCACAAATAAAAAGAGGTATAAAATATATGTATAAAATGATCCTTAACCTAAAACAGCAAGTCCCACACAACTTCTACTTTGTTTTATTCTGTATTTTTAGTTGAAAGAAGCTTCTCTCCTTTTAAACCCTCCCTCTCCACTTTTACTTGCTTCATTAATAGTCCCCTGATTGCTAGATTCCACATGCAGTTGATTTTCTAAGAGATACTGGTTTATTTTTATCCAAGATACACATGTCTCAAAAACAAAATACTCTCCTTTCAAAGTCATCTCTTCCTTCCTTCATCAAAGATTAAGTATCATTGCTTATATTATCCCCCATTTAAGTGAGTGCTGTACCCTGAAATGTGTATTTTGGTAGTTTTCTTTCCCTGACCAGTGATTGTCCTTGATGACTCTTAATGCCTTGCTTTCTCCATAAAGGGAGAATGTAGGTGGCACCAGAGAATCAGTCCTAATAAGCAGTCCTAATTAAGTACAGAAGCAGACTTGTCAGAGAAGGCAATGGCACCCCACTCCAGTACTCTTGCCTGGAAATTCCCATGGACGGAAGAGCATGGTAGGCTGCAGTCCATGAGGTCGCTCAGAGTCAGACATGACTGAATGACTTCACTTTCATTTTTGACTTTCATGCATTGGAGAAGGAAATGGCAACTCACTCCAGTGTTCTTGCCTGGAAAATCCCAGGGACAAGGGAGCCTGGTGGGCTGCCGTCTATGGGGTCGCACAGAGTTGGACACGACTGAAGTGACTTAGCAGCAGCAGCAGCAGACTTGTGCTCACTCTCCAACGTCAGCAAACAGTGTGAGTTTAGGACTGTCTGGGCTGCCATGGAGGTGATCTGCAGACACAGGCATGATTCGGCACGGTTCACCCCACCAGTTGGGGAATCCACAACTGGCCCTCTTCCTTTCCATCATCACAGGGTAAGCGTTCCTTTCACCTGCCTTCAGATGGTCTTCTGTGTTACCATCCTGATGCAGAGCTCCTATAAAGTTGGGGATGGTAACCACATATGCATTCTTCACCAGCTCCCCCAGGTGCCTCCCCAGGGGCGGTTATGTGTTACACATAAGCATGATTCCACTTAGCAGTGCGGGGCCGTGAGAGCCACAGACAGCCTCTGTGTGCAGCCTTCCATCATCTGAATCTGTGTGTTGTGAGATGTGTTTCCTAAATCCCTACAGTGTCCTAACTTTATTTTCTTCAAATCAGCCTGCAGAATTTTGTCCTTCAGCAGTACTGGCAGGAAAGACTGATAAACATAGTGCTTTCTTTGGAATTTCATTTTGCTCTGTTGGAAAGCTGAAGCCATCACACACACACACACACACACACACACAAAGCTGAAGCCATCACAAGAGGAGCCCACTGTCAGGGACAGTTTAGTGTAAAGTACTCGGGTCCTCCACTCTTTATTCAGCCCGTCCCTCTTGGAAACCTGCACCCATGCAGAAACCTGACTGGCACTTAGCACATTGCCCAAATGTGTGGCGAGGGGCTGCTTGCAGCTACGTTTCTGTCTTCAGATGGTTTGAGAGCTTGACTTAGGAGCCGCTCTCATGACGGGACTTGAAGCCAAGGCGCCTTTGTTTCCTCGGTGCTCCAGTTCAGTGGCAGTGGCAGGCCTTCCCTTTGCACGGCTCCTCATGGTGAAAGGTGTGTTCTTGGAATTAAGGGAACTCCTTCACTGCCCTCAAGTGGTACCTGAATAATTTGTATTAAAATCATAGAACTTGGGGCTTTGTGTTTCCAGTTCTGCATAGAAATGAATCTCTCAGATAAAAGAGCAGCCTGGAAATTAGCACCCAGGAGACAAGTGTTCCTGCCTCCTGGATTAGCCACTTAGCGCAATACTGACACTCCTGCGGCCTGTGTGAGGGTCACTGATCCTGGTTTGTGGGCCGACGTTAGTGATGTGACCTTACTTCCATTTACTCTGCTTTCTTACTTCATAGGTCAAACTGTGCTGAAAACATCCGCAAACACATTCTCCACACAGGCAAACATGAAGGTGTCAAGATGTACAACTGCCCCAAGTGTGACTATGGCACCAATATCCCCGTGGAGTTCCGGAACCACCTGAAAGAACAGCATCCGGACATCGAGAACCCCGACCTGGCCTACCTGCATGCAGGTAGGAAACGGAAACTGCTGCATGAACTGCTTCGCTCGTTGCAGTGGCTGGCAGGCTGTTTGTGCATTAGCATTTATCTAAACGTGGTAGTGTGTGTGACAGTATCCGCTTCAAGACTGATAAAAAAGTACACTTGCTCTTGTCCCCTCGACTGTGAGAGCAGGTCTTTTCCATTCTATTGCATCAGGAGCAAATGTGAAATAATCTCCCCACAGTTGTTAAGAGCAAATATTCCAAACGCAGTTGAACTGAGACTGTTGTGGGTGTTTGAGCTTCATATTTTGACTGATGATAAGGTTTTTAACATTTTCAACAAATGTTTGTGATTTGAATTGTTATGCCCTGTTCCTTGCACCATGGTTTTCTGGTAAGTACTGGAAGGGGAAGTGTGTGAGTGAGGAGAACTGGAGAACCCAAAAGGGGTAACAGGGGCGTTCTGCGTCCCAGGCATCAGCAGGGATGGTTGTGCAGGGCACGGGCAGCGGCGGTGGCAGGGGCTGCTGAGATCACCCCTGCCTCATTGGAGTGGCCGTCAGATGCTGCTGGAGGAGCAGCAACGCAGCCCCCATGCAGGTTAAGCATAGCGGTGCCTGCAGCCCAGCCTGGCATTCAGAGAACCAGAGGGCCTGGGTGTGAGTTCTGTGTGGGCGGCCAGGGGACAGGTGGCAAGGGTGGGGCCTGTTCAGGACGCATCTCCTACAGGATGTCTAGAGGAAGTTCCTATCCGGACCCCAGACGGGACGGATTTAAATAATGTGAGGTGATCAGGGGATGTCTCTAGCAGGCACTTTGGAGCTGTACCTCAACTCTCCTCCCCTTCCTGGCTGGGTGGGTTACAGGCAGGCTTACCGCATCATTGCAGGTTTATTGCTTGGACGTAAATTGGTGTGGTGGTATCTATGTAAAAGGCCATTGTGAGAATTTAAAAAGATAATTGGCTATGAAGCTCGTAGCAGGCACAGTGCAAAGGATTGTGGGTGCTGCTGATGCTGCTGGCCCCGCGACACTAGTGCCTAAAAGTCGTGGGAATCTACCACAGTGCAGCGCTGCCCTTGCAAAGTGTGTCAGTGACATGTGCTCACGTCTGCGTGAAGGAGAGAGAGCTCCATGAGTTAGAATAATAGTCCTAATACATTTGACATTGCATGTAACGTTGTTATTTGTTTTCCACTGATATGTTCTTCCAGATTTCTCTGTTTATGCTCATATGATCGACTCTTTTAAGTCACAGTGAAGAGTCCTATTTAGTCATCTCTGCTGTACCCACGTCTGTGTTTTAAAAAGAAAAACGGGGTCAATACTCTTTGCTTTTTGGTGAGGTTGTTACTAAAAAGCTTTTGAACTAGACAGATGATCAGTTTTAGTTCACAAAAACAGATAAAGTCAAATTGAAATATCTTCTGGCCATCAGTACCTGTGGGTTCTTTATTGTTATGAGTGCATGACAATGCAGATGTCAGAAAATACTGCTTGAAAGCTGGTACTTCAAGGAATGGCCAGGTGATACCGTCCAAACTGATGGTGGGTTGTCAGCAGTGAAGCATTTTCAAGGTAGTTTCCAGTGCCTGCTTCTCAAGATGCAGTATTGATGTATTCTGTCTCTCTCTTCCATTGCACCAATTAGGCATTGAAACTAGGTCATTTTCCTAAAATAAGGTATCTCTAACTTGTTAGATGAAGTAAACAGCAAAGAAAGGGGGAGGAACCTAACTGCAAACCAAAGAAACACATTGCTTTTGCATATGCCATTCCTGTCCTAGTCATGCAGTATTCCTTTTGAGATAGCATTTATGTAAAAATTTACTTAGAAAAATTATTCTAGTTTCTTTGTTTATGTGTGTATGCTCTTGTGCATAGAATCGTAGTTTTCTGTTTGTGTTTCTGTGATTCTGTTAGAACCTTTCTCTCCATAATTGATAATAGCGTTCTTCAATATTTTTACAAATGAATTCCTTTGGTGCACTTGGGGTGTTTATTCCACCCTGTGCAAGGCAGTATCTCTCTTCAGTAATATATTTGTTTTGATAAACTTAGCTCAGTTCAGAGAAAACTTTTAAAGGGCAGAGTTTTTATACTGACTTGTTAATCTTGTATTTTTAAGTCATCTGTAAGCCCTTCCTAAGTATGTGGGAGGCGCCTTCGTCAATGTGAAGGGGAAATACTGAAGCAGCTGGGGCTCCTCTCCTCCCAGGTTGTCTGGTGAAGGATTAGGCAGCACTTGGGGTGAATCTGTGATAGATGGTTCCCGGGAAGGTCCAGAGGTGGCCTGGTCTCCTCAGAGTGGTTTATAGCCCTGACCTGATGGCAACTGGCAGCTGCCTTCTCTGCTGTCAGCACTACTGATCTGTTGAGAATTCTGTGATCCAGAGTTCAGTGACGCATATGAAGCAGTTCTTTTCAACCACTCAACACAAGTAAACAAATGCATTTGCGATCTGACTTGACTCTCCCATGTGGCTCAGACATCTCGTGGCCTCATGAGAAGGAAAACGTTAAACACCGGCAACAGAAAATATTGTATATAATGTCATTGGGGTATTTTAAATTTTTGTTGAGATGCTATTTGGAAATATATATATTAAATGAGCTATTTAGCTTTTTGCTTGTTTGTTTTTTAACAAACAGTTCTGTAGAAAGAGTGTTTGCTGCAGTTGTGTGTCCACCGAGGGTGCCTACAGGGTAGCGTCCAGCTACCTTGTAGTGTCCCGTGTGTCTGTCCGCGTGGCCCTCAGGGCAGGACAGGTTTAGCTTCAGCCCTCGTTCCCCAGTTGAATAACTTGGGAAACCCTGTTTTAACTGTATGGGTCTCAGTCTGTAAACTGGGGATGACAATGCTTACAACACATTCTTATAAGATCTAACAGAGATGGTGCAATCTGTAAACTGTTGGACGTGATAATGTTTGGCATCCATGATTGCCCAGTTTTCTTCTTCTCTGTTTGCTTCTGTTGATGATCCATTGACTTTTTTCTCAATTTTGGAGAGGAATTAGGAGAATGATTTTGATATAACTTACCATTTCATACTCCCGAGACCTGAAGGCTGTATGTGAGCTTTAATTTTGGCTATAGCTTTTTTGAATAACAAGATACAAGTGGCTATTTATTTTTTGAATAAAAGTGGATTGTTTAAAAATCGAAGGCATTTAGGAATCTTCTAATTATCTTTTTGTTAACTATTGAAATAGTAATATAAATTGATTTGTAGCTTATATGTACTGTGCTCACAGCACAGAGTCTGAATTATTTTAATCCTTTGAAATTTGTTTATACTTTCTTTATGCCTAGGATTTGGTGGGGTTTGGTAAATGTTTCAGATACTAGGAAGTTTGGTGGTGTTCGGTGCTATATTCTGTTTCTTGTATATCACTTACCCCATTTGTTAACTGTATTGCTCAGGTTCTCTTTCTTACTGATATTTTTAATGCTAAGCCAATCAACTGTGTTGAGAGAAGTAAAAGCTGCCCACCATGATTGTGGGGTATCTGTTTTTCTGTTAATTTTGACTTTATATATTTTAAAGGTAAATCACTGGGCGCTTGGAACTTTAAATTTGTTTTCTACACATACCCACCTGTGATAAAAAAAAAACAAAAACCATAGTTCTCTATCACCGTTGTCACTATGAATGTTCCTTTTTATCTGCAGTAACACTTCTTGCCATCATTCTGTATTTCATATTGTTTAACTATACCAGTTTCCTTATAAACAGCATATAGCTGCATTTTGTTTCTGCTGTCACAACTTTAACTTGAAATATTATTTTACTTTATTATTTATACTTAATATATTTATCAATATACTCGTCATAGTCAAAACCCCAAACTACTGAAACATCCACCAAGTAGAGTGTAGAAAGGTTTGCATGTTTGCCCAATGGAATACTCTACAGCTATGAGAATGATTGAACTACAGCTCAAGTAACAGCATGAATAAATCTCACAGTTGTATCTTTGGATGAAGTTAGCCAAACAAAAAGGAGCATATTCTGTATGATTTCATTTTTCATTAAATATTAAAACAACAAAGAGTATTCTGTGGTGTTAGAGACCAAGGTCTGTTTTCTCTGGGATGAGAAGCAGTGGTATGGTTCTGTTTCTTATTTCTAACATTGGGATGAGGTTGTGTTCAATTGGAGAAAGTTCTGTAAGCTCTTCTATGAGTTCTGCACTTTAAAAAAAAAAACAAAACAGGATTCCCTTAACCCTAAATTTCTAAGGAGGTTCATTTAGGTCCATTGTAGATCTACTATGATGAGATTTTTACAGTCACATTAATCCTCCAACGTTGATGTCAAATTATGAGTGGCCAGAATTTTCTGTCATTTTGCATTACAGTTTTTTTTGTTAAGTGAAATGTACTTTGTCTCAAAAATGACCTTTATTTGAGCTTTATGGTTTTAGCTATTGTATTTCTCTCATCTCTCTTATCCATGAGTAAGTTTGGTGTTCATTCATTACACCTTGAGAAGAAATTAAACACACTTTATGTTTGCAGTACAGGTGACCTTCAGTTAGACTTGAGTGGTTATATCTCAGAATACTTTAAAATAACCTGAAAGAAGGGAAGACAGAGAAGAGAAGGTGAAGGAGAGGGCAGAGGAGGTATGCCGGAGCTCCACTGATCATACTGACGAAGAAGATTTTTTTCTCATAAATTCCAAGAGACAGCCTCCACATGACGCCTCTGCTGGTCAAATTGGAACTGTGCTCACTGTGTGTGTGTGTGTGTGTGTGTGTGTGTGCACAGATGCCCACTGGGGGCCCGAGTGTGGCCAGGTCAGGCACTGAGTGGAGACTAGGAGTTTGGCTTGGTTGTCCCATATTCTCCTCTGAGAAGCCGGAACTTTAAATGTAGTAAATGTTTATGCCTTTTCCAAACGTAAGAGTCAGATGGTGTTCTCTTTTCAGGGAACATTAAGTATTAAGTGATTGCATGGCACTTTTCCTAATTTCCTTAACCCAGGTGGCACAGTTGGTAAAGAATCTGTCTGCCAATGCAGGAGACCCAAGAAGCATGGATTCGGTCCCTGGGTTTGGGAAATCCCCTGAAGTAGGAAATGGCAACCCACTCCAGTGTTCTTGCCTGGAAAATTCATGGACAGAGGAGCCTGGAGGACTACAGTCCAGGGGGTCACATAGAGCCATTTAATGACTGAGCACACAACACCACTGGGTTCCTTAGTTTTTCTGCTATCATATTTTTTAATCATATTTGTATTGATGTGGTTTTTTTAGTTCTTATATATGTAGTCATTTATATTATATATTAGATTATTGCCTGCGCAAGATGATAACACATGAATCTATAAACTGTTTTTACAAATTAGGATTCCTTATTCCTCTGTAAGGTAGTCAACTTTTATTCTTTGTGATGTGTATTATTTAACTGCATTCCCTTGCATTTTCCTCTTACCCAGTTGTAAGAATAAAAATGTAAAAGCTTGACTGTTATCAAAATTCCAAATCCTTTTTCTTTTTAATGGTAAGCAGTTCAGTACCATTTAAACTATTTTTAACTGATTCCTTAATTCTATCCAAGTGCATCACTTTATACTCAGGAAGATTAAATTTCATATTCCACCTCTGAGGCCATTTGCTTAGTCTATCGCGGTTAAGATAAAACAGCTGTAGCCTTTTGTATCTTAACCATTCCCTCTCATTTAGTGGTATATTCAAATTTCCTATTATAAAAGGTTTTCTTCATTAATTAAAAACATTAGCGTTCTGATATGTGAAGCTTTGTGGAATGTCATCTTTCCTGAATTCTTTGGCCCTCTATTTTTAACCCCCTTACTTTCATCCCCTTTTGTTAGTTGGGTACCCTGACACGTGCCATGACATTTTGTACAATAATTCATTTTATGAAAAGGTCCAAAAATCTCCAAAAATCCTGACAGTTTCTCATTGGTTCTTCCTTACATAAACCAATTATTACTTCAACTTAAAAAGGAACGAAATTTTTTCTGGCATGATTGCCGTTGGTAAATCCATGCTGACTCACTCCTATTAAATTGTACTTCTCCAAATGTATCATTAAGCTCATCCATAAGTATCATCTCAAATTTATTTCCTAATATAGATGTTAGACTTACAGCTCTATAATTTTCAGCCTCTCCTCTCTTTTTAACCTTCAGACTGGATTCCTTGTTTCCCAGTCTCCTAATACTTCACCACTTAACAAAAGACTTCCGAAAATAATTAACAGTTCAACGATTTGATTCCTTAACCTCAGACATCATCCATGGGTTAATTTACTATTTTTCTTAACTGCTGCTAAATGTCTTTGCTTCTTTCAAACTCCTGTCTGCACACTCTGGTGCCTCTGTGAGGCCATGTCTGTCCATCACGGCCTGGCAGATTTGGTCTTTTGCTAATTGGCCTCCTGTTCTCTCTCCCTCTCTCCTGTTGGAACTCCTAAGTTCAGGAGTGTCTTACGTTCTTTGTAGTCAATGGGTGAATAATGTCAAAGCACTATTTTTCCATCCATCTCCTTTTTTTTGGTGCTATAATTGTTCCCCCGGACCATCTTATCAGTAAACATGCTGTTTACTGGTAATAAGTTAAGTTGACTCTTGGAACTCTTCACCATTTCTCTTTTATTGAGTAATATACTGATAGAGGTTTTTTCAGAACTTTCTAATTATAGATTCTTAAATATTTGAAAATTTAATCTGCTGAAGAATAAATATGTTCTCGCTAACATGTCTCCAGTATATCTCAAAACTTGCTGTATTTGTAGAGCACCATGGAGCAGGTTAAAGAGATATTTGTGCTTCTGTGTCTCTCTGGCCACTCTCTGCTGCTTCCTTCCTGTGGTACTGCACACTGTGAAGGGTATGGAGTCCTGTTTTAGATGGTTAGTGTGGAGAGCTGAAGAACTCTATTATAATTTTACACATTTTTGCCTTTTCAGTTGCAAAGAAAGAAAGAAGGGTAGTGTCTGTGCCAAGTTTTTCGTTAGATCACTAAATCCTCAAAGCAAAATTCTTTGGTAGCTGTTACTCCCAAACTAATGATTTAAAAACAAGTTAACTTGCCCATTGAAATCCATGCCTGTTTGTCTTTAAGACTTTTCCAATTACATAACTGTGTATACATAGGAGCTTTAAAAAGATCAGCTTCTGTGCATTGATGAAATTCTAATTGTGAAAGCTTCAATACTAAGTTTTAAGACACCAGATAATCTGACAACAAGTACTAGGAAATAGCAGAGTATAATATAATTTAAAAAAATTCCTACGAGGGGTAAATGTTTTCACAGTACTTTTACTCCCTGGTATAGAACGCAGCTGATGGTTGGGTGGATGGATGGCGTCAAATGAACTTGGTGTCCTGACTTTATTGCAGTTGAAATGTATGACTTTAAACAAGTCTCTCAACCTGTGTCTGTATTCTCAGCTGAAAATGTCTAGCAGTGTCCAGCCTTTCCTTTGAATATGAAGTTCAAATTAATACATATGAAAAAGCTTTGAAAAGTATCATTAATATTGGGATTTTCTTTGAAATAAAGGTATCAGGCTTTGTTATTGCTGTTTCAGTAGCAAGAAAATATTGGGAAAGGACTAGATGAACTTTTACATTTATTTCAAGTTGTTATTGAGGATAATGTCTCATAACTATATAAGTGTCTGTATTACATGTGTAATACATGTATTAACGTTGATCAGAGCATATATCCAAAGTTAGGGCTAGAAAAGGTCTACATGAAATTTTATTTAGAGTAGAAACTTATTATTGGAATTATTTATATTCTTTGTATATTGCCCACTATATTCTTTATTTTTAAAACTATTTTTTCTGAAGAATATGGTCTTGAAATGTCCTTTCTTGTGTATAATGTTCTGTGAAGTGCTTAGTGGCATTCACAGCATTTAAAGTCAAGTCAGAGTACACAAGTAATATACAACCTTTGCTAGTAATACCTAATAGAATTCACTGAAAATATCTGAGGTTTATGTAAACCCACTTAGTTAATTATTTCTGATGGATCTCAAGCCTCAAGAGCCTTCAGTCTCATTTCCTAGCTACATGATCATAGAGAGAATTTTAGAGTGATATTTGATTTTTTTCTTTTCCCAGAAAAAAACTCTATCCTCCTTTTGAAGGGAGGCCTTGCTGAGTAATTAGCCTGTGTAATTCAGAACCACATGGAAACTTTCTGTAGGCTGCATTCCTCCCCGCTCAAGGTTATACAAGCACGTGACAGGATGGTTGCCTCATCAGCACACAAAACTGTGATCTTATCTGGACCAACATTTGCAGCATTCATGAACTGAATTCTGAAAGTTAAAATAGAAACAAAGTTGTGATCTTATCACCCCTGACAACTTCATTTATCAAAATTTTAAAAGAAACAAAAATTGTGGAAAGTTATAGTGGTCCAGTTTGCTTTTATCAGGTAACTGATGTGGCTTTTTTTTTAAATATACAGACCTTTTATCATCTGTTTAATTCAGTATAACTTATGTTTCTTAAAATTTTCTTTGCCCTCCCAGACAAATGCTGACCCCAGCTAAAGTGCAGGTTTCTAGGAGGAGACAGGTAGGTGGTGACAAGTGCACCTGTTGATGCTGCTTCACAGGTGACTGTCTCCTGAAAGGCATTTAGTGACGAACAGCATCACAGCTCCTTCAGAGTATGAGGAAAATGTAGGTGTCTTCTTTAATTAGCTTTGAAGTTTAGTTCCAGAGACATAAAAATGCATATTATTATTCATTTGTAATTACATTTATTTCTATTTTTAGCAAGTAAAATTGCCACTTAGCAAGTTTTCCTTGTTTTAAGTTTTTATTTTGAAATAAACTTACAGAAGAGTTACAAAAATAGTACAGGGAGAGTTTCCATATAGCCTTTACCCAGCTTCCCTAAGTGTTGGCATTATATAACCACAGTGCAGTTACCAAAGCCAGGTGTTGGCATTAGCACAGTGCTGCTGTCTAACCCTGTGTTCTTTATTCACATTTCACCAGTCTTTCCAGTCTGCTGCTTTTCTTTTCCACAGTTCAGCGCAGGAATCACTCCCTTCTGCTGTTGAGTCTCCTTAATCTTCTCTAGTCTGCAGCAGTTTTTCAGCTTTTCATTGTCTTATGTGACCTTGGCACTTGTAAAGAATATGAATCCGTTATTTTTTAGAATATTTCTTAATTTGCATTAGACTGATGTTTACTCATGACTCAGTTGAAGATCTTTAAGAATTCCTCAGGCTAGGTACGGAGTGTATCGAGGGTGGTGGTTGTTCAGTTGCTAAGCTGTGTCTAGCTCTTTGCTACCCCATGGACTGCAGCGCACCAGGCCTCCTTGTCCTTCACTGTTTCCTGGAGTTTTGCTCAAGCTCATTTCCATGGAGTTGGTGATGCTGTCTAACTGTCTCATCCTTTACCACCCACTTCTCCTCTTGCCCTCAGTCTTTCCCTGCATCAGGGTCTTTTCCAATGAGTCAGTTCTTTATATCAGATGGCCAAAGTATTGCAGCTTCAGTCCTTCCAGTGAATATTCAGAGTGGATTTCCTTTACGATTGACTGGTTTGATCTCCGTGCAGTCCAGGGGACTCTCAAGAGTCTTCTCCAGCACCACAATTTGAAAGCATCAGTTCTTCAGCACGGCACTCAGCCTTCTTTATAGTCCAACTCTCACAACTGTACGTGACTACTGGAAAAACCTAACTTTGACTATACTTGCCTTCATTGGCAAATGATGCCTCTGCTTTTTAATATGCTCTCGAGGTTTGTCATAGCTTTTCTTCTAAGGAGCAAGCGTCTTTTAATTTTAAGGGTATGTTAGGACTAATGATGTAACCTGGACCAGCTGAGTAAGATGGCATCTCTATATTTCTCTACCACAAGCTTACTATTCCTCGCTTATTAATTAATACATATCTCAGGGCAGATACATTCAGATTATGCAAATAGCCTGTTTTCCCTAAGTATTTACCCACTAATTTTGACATTCATTAGTGGATCTTGACTACAGCAAGATCTGTGGTGTTCTAATGGTCATTTTCTCTTTTCCTCATTTCTTCTACATTTAATTGGAATTTTTCTGTAAGGTGTATCTGTTCCTTCCCTACCAATTATTTTTTGCTCTATTAATTTTTACCAGTATGGGCTTATCTTACTCTGTGGTTTATAATCCTGTTTCATTGTTATTTATTTTCTTGCTCAAACTGCTTCAACTTTGGCCATTGCATTGCAGACTCTTTCAGGTGGGCTCCTGTGCCCTCTCACATGCCCCCACCCTTCTATCAGCATCTGTTTACTTTCTGGCACCAAAATGTGCTCCATGTTCATCTGGTAGTGGAATCAATCTCTTTTTAGGAGCCTTGGTTCCTTTTATTGGAGAAGGTATTTAGGAAACAAGACACATCCGCTGGATGCACGCCTTGCTTCTGCATACCGTTTACTTGTTGTCTTGTCTTAGCAGACAGAACGAGGAAATGGGTGGGTGCATGCTAACCCCTCCATTTCCATAAGTATTCATCATTTTCTTTGTCTAAAACATAAATCATCTTAGCTATAAAACCCTTAGAAGAGAAAGTATAAACAAATTTTTGTGACTGTTGATTAAGGAGTAGTTTCTTGAATATGACACTAAACCATGGGTAATAAAAAAAAACTAGATGAATTGGGCTTTATCAAAATTGTTGAGGGAAAAAAATGTGCCTTAAAGTACATCATCGAGAAGATAAAGGAAAACCTACGAAATGGGAGAAAAACTGAAATCTATCTGATAATGAGCTTGTATTCAGAATATGTAAGGAACTCTTTTAATTCAAAGCAAATAACCTGATTAAAAAATGAGAAAAGAATCTCTTTTTTTCTCCAAAAAAGATATATAAATGGCCAGTGAGCACATGAAAAGATACCCAGCATCGTTACTTGTTGAGGAAATGCAAATCAAAACATCATAAAGTGAAAGTCACTCAGTCATGTCTGAGTCTTGGCGACCCCATGGGCTATACAGTCCATGGAGTTCTCCAGCTCAGAACACTGGAGTGGGTAGCCTTTCCGTTCTCAAGAGGACCTTCCCAGCCCAGGGATCGAACCCAGGTCTCCCACATTATAGGCAGATTCTTTACCAACTAAGCCACAAGGGAAGCCCAAGAATACTGGGGTGGAAGCCTATCCCTTCTCCAGCAGATCTTCCTGACCCAGGAATTTTTTGAAATATTTGCCTCTTTTTCCCTGGGACTATTATCGAGAACTTTTTATGTTAATGTATTTTGATATAAGACCTTTGTCAGCTGCATGTCAAACACTTTCTCTGAGGTGGTGACTCTGTTTTCCTCCTAACAGTGTCTTTCGTGGAGGACAAGTCCTTTTATGGCTTGCACTTTTGTAACAGCATGTAAAACCTCTTTGTCTAACATAAGCTACCAAGATTAACTCCTGTGTTTTCTTCTAGAATCTTTATGTTTTTATATTTAGATTTATGGTATATTCTGAATCAGATTTAAATAACATGAGATATAGGTTGAGATGCTCTGGCTTCTTTCATATAGGTGTCATTTTTCAAGCAATCTTTGGTGAAAACAGTGTCTTTGTAGAATTGCGTTTCCACTTCTGTTAAAGCAGGCAGGGGTGTTTCTTTAATCTCATGTGGCTCCTCTCTATTACCATAGCAATTTCAAAATTAAGCATACATGGGTTTACAATTTTATCCTTAGAGTCCCGTAAGTAGACACATGTGTTTTCCTTCAGTGTTATGTGCCACATCACTTCAGTGAGCCGAGATCTGATAGGAACTCACGGAGAATCCCTCTGATCCGTCAGTGTCTTGTCCTGCCCTAGACTGACTTCCTGAGGACAGCTTACTGTGCCTGGTGATTGTTTTAGCCAATCACTCAAAACTCTTATGAACAAATAAAACGAGATACGCACATTTATATTCAGAATATAATAAGCAGAAATTCTTATTTCTTAATCCTTTATATTAATGAGTAAGAACAGGCTTTTACTTTTTGCTTATGATTCTTCTCTGGTTAGCTTTGCCGTCATTTTAAACATTACTCAGCAGTTTTATATGTTGTATTCATCATGTTTTTCTTACTACCTAAGAATTCCACTTTAAAAAAGTTGTTCTGTCGGCTTACACCCATTAGGGTGACTAGTATATAAAAAAGAAAAACAGAAAGAAAAGAAAAGAACAAAGATTTGCAAGCATGTAGAGACATTGAAACCCTTATGCACTGTTGGTGAGAATGTAAATTGGTACATTTGCTATGGAAACAATATAGTTGTTTCTCAAAAGATTTTAAATAAAGCTACCATAAAGCAGCCAGGGAAGTGAAAGCAGATCTCATGGTATTTGTAAACTCACATTTATAGCAGAATTATTCACAGTGGGCAAATGGTAGGAACAACTCAAATGTCCATTAATGAATGAATATATAAAGAAAATGTGATCCATCCATATGGTGGAATATTGTCCAGCCTTGAAAAAGAAGGGAATTCTGACTCAGGTTACAACATGGATGAATCTTGAGGACATTACACTCATTGAAATAAGAAAGTCACAAAAGACACATACTGTAGGCCTGCAGTTATATGAGGTCCCTAGACTAGATACAAAAATAGGATGGTGGTTTCCAGGGGCTGTGGGACAGGAGGGTGGGCAACGTAGTTTACCAGGTGTAGAGTGTCACTGTTACAGTAACATGGAAAATTCTGGAGGTTGATCATGTAACAATGTGAATGTACTTAACCCTCCTGAACTGCACACTCAGAAATGCCTAACATGACAAATTGTGTATTATGTGTATTTACAGCAATTAATATTTTTTAATTATAAGTAAAAAACCCTAGTTACCCTTGTCTTACATATTTTTTGCACATACCCATATTCAATTCAGTTCAGTTAGAAAATATTAAATAGGTGTTTCTGTTGGTGAGGTATCATTAGGGAGTGCTGGGCTTCCTAGGTGGCTTGTTGTTGTTGAGTTGCTACGTTGTGTCAGCTCTTTTGCCACCACATGAACCATCACATGAACCATTTTCTGCCAGGCTCCTCTGTCCATGGGATTTCCCAGGGAAGAATATTAGAGTAGGTTGCCATTTCCTTCTCCAGGGGATCTTCCTGACCCAGGGAATGAACCCAGGTCTCCTGCATCGGTGGGCAGATTCTTTCCCTTAAGCCCAGGTAGCTTCAGTTCAGTTCAGTTCAGTCCCTCAGTCGTGTCCAACTCTTTGCAACCCCGTGAACTGCAGCCAGGCCTCCCTGTCCATCACCAACTCCGGGAGTTCACTCAAACTCATATCCATCGAGTCAGTGATGCCATCCAGCCATCTCATCCACTGTCCCCTTCTCCTGCCCCCAGTCCCTCCCAGCATCAGAGACTTTTCAAATGAGTCTGCTCTTCGCATGAGCTGGCCAAAGTACTGGAGTTTCAGCTTCAGCATCATTCCTTCCAATGAACACTCAGGGCTGATCTCCTTCAGAATGGACTGGTTGGATCTCCTTGCAGTCCAAAGGACTCTCAAGAGTCTTCTCCAACACCACAGTTCAAAAGCATCAATTCTTCGGCGCTCAGCCTTCTTTACAGTCCAACTTTCACATCCATACTTGACCACTGGAAAAACCATAGCCTTGACTAGACAGACTTTTGTTGGCAAAGTAATGTCTCTGCTTTTGAATATGCTATGTAGGTGGTCCTAACTTTTCTTCCAAGGAGTAAGGGCCTTCTAATTTCATGGCTGCTGTCACCATCTGCAGTGATTTTGGAGCCCCCAAAAATAAAGTCAGCCACTATTTCCACTATTTCCCCATCTATTTCCCATGAAGTGATGGGACCAGATGCCATGATCTTCGTTTTCTGAATGTTGAGCTTTAAGCCAACTTTTTCATTCTCCACTTTCACTTTCATCAAGAGGCTTTTTAGTTTCTCTTCACTTTCTGCCATAAGGGTGGTGTCATCTGCATATCTGATGTTGTTGATATTTCTCCCAGCAATCTTGATTCCACCTTGTGCTTCCTCCAGCCCAGCATTTCTCATGATGTACTCTGCATATAAGTTAAATAAACAGGGTGACAATATACAGCCTTGATGTACTCCTTTTCCTATTTGGAACAAGTCTGTTTTTCCATGTCCAGTTCTAACTGTTGCTTCCTGACCTGCATATAGGTTTCTCAAGAGGCAGGTCAGCTGATCTAGTATTCCCATCTCTTTCAGAATTTTCCACAGTTTATTGTGATCCACACAGTCAAAGGTTTTGGCATAGTCAATAAAGCAGAAATAGATGTTTTTCTGGAACTCTCTTGCTTTTTCCATGATCCAGTGGATGTTGGCAATTTGATCTCTGGTTCCTCTGCCTTTTTTAAAACCAGCTTGAACATCTGGAAGTTCATGGTTCACGTATTGCTGAAGCCTGGCTTGGAGAATTTTGAGCATTACTTTACTAGCATGTGAGATGAGTACAATTGTGTGTGCAGGTAGCTTAGAAACTATTAAATAGGTATTTCTGTTGGTGAGGGGTCATTAGGGAAATGGCGGCTTCCTTGCCTTGAAGTTCCATGGACAGAGGAGCCTGGTGGTCTTCATCATGGAGTTGCAAAGAGTCAGACATGACTGAGCACGCATGCACACATTAGGCAAGGGAGTTGATTGGGATGGAGAAAATGAAAATTGGAAAGTTAATAGAGAAATTATACTAATGGGCTGGAGACTCTGAAATTAAATAGACCAAAAAGATGTTATGTGATACATGCTAATCAGGATTTGAAATATATAAATCAATTGAATAAATTTGCAAAGTTTGTATATTCAAGAAAAATATGAAGGAGCAAAATATTTCCCTTATAAACATGCTTGTACTTTCTTATTTTTTCCCTTTTTTATGTTTCTAAGGAAGGTTAAAAGCAAATATATTCTTGTGATAGATGAAGTTCCATCATATTATAGTAGTCACTTAAATCACCTAATAGCTTTTATTGCAGCAGGATATAGCATAGCCCCAGCTAGATGAAGCAGTGGTTGTGACGCCTGGCCTAGATCCTTTTTACAATGCTCTGCTCAGACAGTTCACTCTTGCCACAGCTATGAGTGCACTCGTGAGGAGCTTGCCAGTGTGATTGGCAGAGGTATTCTTTCATCTTGTGAAAAATCATAATTTTGATGCATGCTTAAAATAAAAACCTGGCATAAATGACTTCCTGTTTATAAAGGAAAAGGCAAGGCTCCTTTGCAATTAGTGTAAATTTTTAACATTGAATATAAAATTTAATTTTCTTTCTACTAAGAGAGAACTGTTTTTTAAGAAACTGCCTTTCAGGATTTCCTTCACGTTGGTTTTGTGGCTCACTAAGTTAGAAAGAACTAGAATTAATAGTGGTTTCTTTCCAGATATTGCCAAGGTCAGATTTGGATTCTGTTAGCTTAAACAGAATCTGTACTCAAAGTAATGAAACAGATCCTTTTGCATCTTGGAGTAACGTTTATGTCGGTTAATCTCTTTTAGTGATAAATGTCTTGGAGTAATTAAGTTAATATTTGTAAAGTACTCAAAGTAGGGCCTAGCATATGTGAAGTGCTTTGTAAGTATTTAATTAATAAAATATTGAACTGAAATTACTCTGTGTCTTCTAGGTTCTTTTTAATTGTGCCAGTAGGGGTTGCTCTTGAGTGATAAGAATAGTATTCTGAGTTATATTTGATATGAACATCGTGACCTGCATCACTTGCATATTCCCATTATATATACCCTGTTCTCTTGATTAGAAACAAAGACTGCTTCTAATAAAGGATTTACTTGCTTTAAAGACTTGATTGGTGTAAAATGACAGGAAACGTGAACATTCCCAGGTAGCTTGTTCTCCTGAAACTTTAGAATACTGTTTAGTGATATTACAGTTGGTTTCACCTAAAGCTTCTTTTTTTTTCTTTGAAAAGTAGCACCCTCATGACATTTCCCTCTTATCAGTCAGTTACATATCATAGTTTAACATTCTTTATCTTTGTAACTAAATATTTATTGACTCTGTTGACATTTTTATAGAGCATCCAGTCAACACTGAACTGTAGTGCCTGGTGTTTTACAAATAATCAATGGGTAGGATTAGGTTTGTTAGATTAAAGTTGATATTCAGAGCAAACTTTGCATTGAAATGAAGGGCAGAATAGGTGCCGTGTGTGGTCCCTCTTGAGCGAATTTAACTGTGTTGCTATTTATTGACTTGTAAGCACTCTTGCTACTAAAACCAGTGCTGGAAATTGAGTTTGCTGCAGGGATGGAAAGGTGGCTGTAAGTTTTGCACCTCAAGTGTCAGCGAAGATAATTTATCTGAAGTGCAGGAAGGCAGGCTGAAGTGTACTTGACTCCATGAGAAGTGAGCAGTTAGAGAGGTGGGAAGAGGAGACAGGCTGCAAGCGAGAGGCAGGAGTGGCCCTTTGGGTCAGTGGAGGGGACTCTGAGGGTGGAGTGGACAGGGCGGACTGCTGAGAGCATGCCGGGAGATGCGGAGAGTCAGGAGGAGTTCAGCAGGAGCAGCTGGTTAGAAGCGGCTGAGTGGCGCTTGGGAGTGCTGTTTGTTTGCTTTAGTGTCACTCCTGTGTATCTTTCGTCCACATTTCTAGCCTTTTCCCCTGTGTGTAATGAAAAAGAGGTTTTTGTGATCTTTGCTTTGAGATCCCATGAATCTTTTACCAGTCAGAGAAGCAGTTTTGTTTTTAGATATAATTCTGTAATAGCATTTAATACATTTTCTTTTTTTACCCCAATTTCTTTCTCTGTGTCTAAGAAAATGTGTTAGAAAGACATTTTAAAGATGTTTTATGCTCCATTTGAGCATGTAAAACTTTCAGACACCTTTTTTTATCTTGAAAAAGATATTGGCATCCAAGGTTACATGTTTTTATTATTTATGGCGGGATCAGTTTGGGTATGTTCATCATCTAGGCATTAAGATGTCAAGATATTCACCTATTACCTTAATATGTATAATCATTTTCACTCAACATAGAAGAAACAATAGTTTATCAACTGGATGCAGATAAAGCTGAATGTGCTTGACCTAAACGTTTTGAGTTAGACCCGAAGGTCTGCCATGTGAGCTCACGCAAGCAGTCTGTGGACTCTGTGTTTGGTTTACTCCACTTTCCTGTGCTTAGGGAATTACCACGGCCCTTCTGAGTGAGCTTCCCCACAGTGAAAGCCAAGACAATCTTCCTCCCCACTCTTCCTACCTCCTGAGCAGACAGGTGTTCCTGTAAGGTCTCCCCAGGGGTGGGGCTCTTTTTGTATGTCCGAGTCAGCCACAGGAACGGTCCTTATCTCTGGTATGAATCCCCAGGGAAAAGCCCAATCCATAGAATGCTAAGCAGTAGTGATGCGAAGATTACAGGTAAAGGGCTTTTCCCTGTAAATCAGATCAGCAAGGCAGCAACCAGTTACAGAAGCACAGTACTTGAAGCTTTCTTTAACAGTTCCAAATTATCGATGAAAGTCATTTTCACTGTATCTGGTGATGACTTCTGAGTCATATAGGAAAGTTGAATCATTAACCTTTATAACTGTTTTTAATGGGGAAGGTCTTGTAAACTTCATGGAGTTCATGACATTGATATTCTGCTTCCTTAGTGTGTTACAGAACACATTTTAAGTTCTGAAGTGACTAGAAATTTTGTTTGAGGATTCGTGACTACTCTTACGTTGAGACCTTATGTTTGGACTGTCACCGAAAAGTGTTGGGCTTTCTCCACCCACAATGTGCCCCAGAGCACCACAGCAGGCCTCAGAGCTACGACAGTGAGCAACTCAAGCCTGCCCTGGTACAAAGGCTGTATTTAGTGGGTGATAGATTCTCACCAACCAGCCACACACAAAAAATGCTGAAATGCTGTAAAGAAAACATCAAAGATGCTCTGGGAGGTGATCTGTGTAGGGCACCCGGGGATCTGTGCGGAGCTCAGGCCCAAAGGACACTTAGGCAGCGGAATGTGGAAGGCCCCAGGAAAGAGGGAAATGGCAAATTTAAGAAACTGCTGGGAGTCAGTATGTTGTAATAATACTTTTCTAGTTGATGTAATCTTACTATGTCTCTTTCACAATAAGTTTTTTCTGCTGTCTAGAACATAGGAGAGATTTAAGATTTTATTCTATGTAACTGACCATAGTATATATACTAGTAACAGTTTCATGTGAACTCTCACTGTGAGATTACTAGGCCATTTTCAGCAGTATCAGCTTATCTAATTTCTGGGACAGCCGGCTGCTCCTGTTATCCCCAGTGTAATGGTGAGGGGGAAGTGAAGTGGAGTAAGTGACCCAAACGAGCGAGGCTCGTGGCGCCGTGTAACGCCGGCGCTGGCTTCAGTGCGGCCACTGTGACGTGGCTGTTTTATGCTGGATAATTGACTATGGCATATGTAGTACGTGGGTTAAATGTCACCATCCCAGAAGTGTTTTTTCAGGCACGGTTTGATCGCAGAAGCAGGACCATTTTTAGTGTTATAGAATAAGAGATTTATTATAAAGATTAGACCTTTCTTAATTGTAGGAGTTAAAACCTTGAAAGTGGTCCTAATGGAATGAATTCCATTGTATATGTGAAAATCTACTTTAAACCCAGTTTTAAATGAATCTACCGTATTTTATAGATAGCACGTGTTGGATTTTCTTGGCAAAATATTGCTTTTTGATATACTGGGGAGATAGTTAAATCAAAGACCAAATCAAGTTTTAAAAATTCAGAGATGCAGCTGGAATTATTCCTTAAAATTTCACCATCCTTAAAATCTCCCCTTCTCTCTCATATGGACTGTGGGGAAATGCGGCATATTTGTGAAGGTTAGACCTGCTGGACCTGGCGGCCTTCTGCTCCACAGATGCACAGCTTATCTGCTGGGTTATTGCCTACATGGTGCTCACATTCAGAGCTTCCCCTGGGTGTTGCGTGAATAGGTTGTTATTTTAATTCCTTTATTTTAACCCATTCCAGTAATTTTGCTGTTTGCCTACGAATGGGCCACATATAGTTCAAAACTGCTTCCTTTCTCCTTTGGCTTCTTTTACAGTCTTTGACCTTAGAATGCACTTATTTAGTGTGTCTGTGCAGTGATCATCATTATTCTATTATGTCTTTCCATAGACATGGTGAGGTCATTCCCAAGCATAACGCTTTCAGCACAAATAGGTTCTTCTGTGAAGAGTGTGCATTTTGGACCTCAGTACTAATCTAACTAATTTTCATCATATATGCTTATTAAAAATCTCAAATTTAGACTTTCTCAGTCTGCTGTCTTTGGGTTGGTTTCCAGGTAGTCTCTATTAGAGTGCTTCTTCTACCTAATTCTTGACTGACTGTGATATTAACCTCTTGTAATTAAGAGGCTCTGTCTGTTTCACACACAGTATGCCCTTTTAGTTTATCTTAATTTTTTTTAATCTCTAATCATTTTTTTTTAAATTTCGCCATTTACTCATGTGCCACTGCTTTGGTGCCTTTCAGATGTTAAGTGCTGTCCATTTATCCTTAGTAACCATGCTGAATTTTTCTGTCCTTTTTAATATTTAGGTTTTATTGGATGAATGTAGATTGCACCTTCTCTTAACTGTGTCTTAAATAATTGCCACTTAAGGGAATTAAGAACTACACGGGAAGGAAAATGCTGAGCCATGGACTAAGCAGAGGGAGAAAACGTTCCCACTGGGTCCAATTTCCTAAGAAGGACCATCAGGCTCGTCGTGGGGGCCTGGAATGATGGTCTGAATGACCTCTAGGAAATGATGAGTTCACAGAGGAACTTGCCTGTGTTTGCACCAAGGAAAAGAGGGCTGGGTGGTCGTCACCCCAGTAAAGACACACAGCCCACTCCCTCGTCCTTGGCTGAGTTACTGAAGCACAAGGAAAGAAAAGAACCATTTAAGCCATGGGGAAGAGTTGACATGGCGGGATGAGAGACGACCCAGGATTTGATAAAAGCTGGTGTAGGGGTGCTTCAGATCCAGGAGGGGCAATAAATGAAGGTTCTTAAATCCTGAACATGTACTTTTGATCATGTATTATCTATTTGTTACCTTAGGACCAACGTCTGTTGCTTGTAATATATAGACATTTATCTAAATACACACATCTAAAGCATCTTTTAGATTGTCACACTCCAAATTTCTCTTATACTATTTTTTATTCTGTAATCTGGACTCTTGAAAGTGAAAATATGAAACACTGGCATTGATCTCTGTTACTGTAATCAGATCTTTATATATTGACAGATGATCACTCTGATGTTTTCTATTTAAAAACGAAGTGTAACATAACAAGAAGGTGCTTTAGATATAATGAGGTTCAGCAGTTCGATAATAATCTGACAGCAGAAGACCACTGTGGAACTGTTAAAACAATTAGTTGTGTTTTCGAGTCTTTTATTTATCAACCACAGACACTTAATAATTGAAGTGTGAAGGAGAAAGGCAAAGAGGTAGATGTCAAATAATTAATAAGAAAGACGTTATATCTTTGTTCTAAAAATACTCACATGAATTGCATTTTTATTTCCAATTCTTACATAGTCAAGTAATGATGGAAACAAACTTCATAATATTTATGTAACCTCAGGGTTACATAAGACTTGAAAAACAGACCCAGAAGTGGGGGGAAAGTAAACAAAGTTTCACAATCAATTATGAAAAAATATTTGCAACACATAAGACAGATAGAGAATTAATACACAATTAATAGTATTCCCACAGAAGGGCGCTATTCCTAATTTACAGAAAGTGAAAGGAAAGTCGCCCAGTCATGTCTGACTCTTTGCGACCCCATGTATTGTAGCCTACCAGGCTCCTCAGACCAGGAAATTTTCCAGGCAAGATTCCTGGAGTGGGTTGCCATTACAGAAAGCTCCCTCAAATGGATTTTTGTAAAAAGACAAATTTGAATAGGTTTTATAATGCAGATTACGCTAAGTACATGCAAAGAAGTTTGACCTCACTAGTTGTCTATATCAGAACCATACAATGCCAGTTTTTATCAACTGGTAAGAACGTGAAGGGTTAAGAATGACCAGTGATGGAGCATTTGTTGGGAAATTGGAAATCTTACGTATTATTGAAGGAGAATGAGTTGGTAAAACTTGGAGAAAGTAAGTTAGACCAACTTTTAAATTTAATTTTTAAAAACTTTTTATTTTATATCAGAGTGTAGTTGATTTACAGTGTTGTGTTACTTTCACATGTTCAGCAAGTGATGCAGTTATACATATACATGTATCTGTTCTTTTTCAGATTCTTTTCTCATTTAGGTTATTACAGAGTATTGAGCAGAGTTCCCTGTGCTACACAATGGGTCCTGCTGATTGTCTATTTTATATAGTGCTGTGTATTCTCTGTTACATATATATTATTATCTATTATATATGGTAGTATATATTATTGCATAGTAGTGTGTATATATTAATCCCAAACTCCTAATTTCAGATTAGGAGTTTGGGATTAAAATGCACATGCCATTTTGACTCAACAGTTTTGCTGTTAAGCATCTGTCTCGTGGAATAAATATCTTCCAGTGTCAGGATATGTTGTTGTAACTGCTGAGAACTGGAAACCTTGGCAGTGCCCGTCAGGAGGTGATTGTTCATACAGTGGGCAGGTACGTGGTTGTGAAAAATGACCTGCATATATATGTATTGACCTAACTGTGATATAGGTGGTTAAATGCAAAAAGCAAGTTGCAAGGTAATGTGCCTGCCAGGACTATTCCTTTCTTAAAAGGGGGTAAGAGTAAGGTAGAGAGGGGGGAGTCCCTGCATGTATATTTGTATGAGCATAAAGAATCATACAGATAATCTACATCAAGCTGTTCATATTGCCCATCTCAGAGGTAAGTTTAGATGGTGCGTGGGTACTGTGCATTTTCTACTTTATGTAAATGGCTTTTTTTCCCCATGACAAACACATATTCAGTGATTGAGAGCTTCTAAAAGATGTTAAAATGGCATGCTGAGAATGTCCCCAGTTTTTTTTTTTTTTTTTTTTTTAATGTATGTAGAGTTTAGAAACGGAGAAGGCAATGGCACCCCACTCCAGTACTCTTGCCTGGAAAATCCCATGGATGGAGGAGCCTGGAAGCCTGCAGTCCATGGGGTCGGACACAACTGAATGGCTTCACTTTCACTTTTCACTTTCGTGCATCGGAGAAAGGAAATGACAACCCACTCCAGTGTTCTTGCCTGCAGAATCCCAGGGACAGGGTAGCCTGGTGGGCTTCCGTTTTTGGGGTCGTACAGAGTCGGACACAACTGAAGTGACTTAGCAGCAGCAGCAGCAGTGTTTAGAAAAAAATGATGGACCTACAAGTGCAAGCTTTTCTGTATTTTTTATAGTATGTTGTTTCTAATAATCAAAAAAGAAAGCAACAAATGCTATTATGAAACTATTCTAAAGACCTCAATAATCAAAATTAAGGAAATAGACCCCTGTTCTCTAGTTATATCCAGATTGCCACCGTGGTGTCGGGGTAAAGGCTATAGTCTAGTGATGAGATACACTGGGTCCGAGCCAGCTCTGCTGCTTCCTCTCTGTGTGATCTTGGGAACATTGGCCCACATCCGTCACCTTCAGGTTTCCCATGTGTCAAATGGGGTTAGAAATCTATCCAGTCATGAGTATCATGAAAATTTGCTTGTTAAATTACATAAAGTCTCCTTTGAGGTGCTTTTCATATAGGGCTTGCCAATTAAGCCATCTGCTTTCCTCTTAAGATTTTGAATATCAGGAGAAATATGAGTTAACTTGTCTGATTAGAGGAGAGAGTGTGGACAGAACATGTATGACCCCCACCTGTGTGGGAGTTGGCATCGTGAGAGAGCAGACGGTGACCACTAGTCAAAACTAGAATGTAAAATAGCAGTGGGGCTGCCTCCTTGAAGTGAAGAACTCTTGGGACCAAGGGTGACCCATAGAGGAAGTGAGCTCAGTGGGGTGTGGGTGTTGGAAAGCCTCCCTGGGGGCTCATGGTGCTTAAGGACATTCTCTCTACATGGACCCACCTTCCTGAAACAAGAGCTTTTGATAGGTTTCCTCACTCTCAGTCCATTGATTCAGAGATTGGATGGTATTCCAGACATGGAAAGTGAAAGTGTTACTCGTTCAGTCTTGTCTGACTTTTTAGCAACCCCATGGGCTGTAGCCCATCAGGCTCTTTTGCCCATGGAACTCTCTGGGCAGGAATACTAGAGTGGGTTGCCATTCTCTTTTCCAGGGGATCTTCCCAACACAGGTATTGAAACTGGGTCTCCTGCATTGCAGGTAGATTCTTTACCATCTGAGCCACCAGGGGAGCCTCTGGCATGAAGGGGAAAACAAAAACAAATACACACTCAGACATAGTGAAGCACACATATGGACTGTAATAGACTGGTAAGCAAATACTTGAATATCTCAAAGCAAGTAGGGTTGTAATGAATCAGGGTAAATCAGAGTTGTTCAGAGAGCCGTTAAGTAGGGTAAGCATTGTTCCTTCTTTAGGTTATTCCTTCTGTAAGTGATGAATGATGGTACTGGGATTTTTTCCCGTCTTTTATTTCCTATTACATGAAGCCTATGTTTGATGGTATCAGTGTAGAGCTACATCAAAGTTGCTTTTAGAAGAGAACATACACAGCCTTTAAGCTGAGAGAAAAGCAAAACTCCCCCCTGAACAGTGGCTGTAGTGACACTTACTGGTGATTATTTTTTTGATGATTTTATTTGCCTACTTTTGGCTGTGCTGCGTCTTTGTTGCCACGTGGGCTTTTCGTTGCAGTAGCTGGGGTTCTCAGGCAGTGGCCCCTCTTGCTGCGGTCCGGGCTCGGAGCACTGGCCCAGTAGTTGTGGCCCGTGGGCTTAGTTCCTCCGCGGCACGTGGGGTCTTCCCGGATCAGGCATCACACCCATGTCTCCTGCATTGGCAGGTGGATTCTTCACCACTGAACTACCAGGAGAGCCCCTATTGGTGATTATTTTATTTCTTCATTAAAAAAAAAAAAAGATGGCAAAGCTATTCCAGAGCTCATATCACTTCCTGCCTCTTAAACAGATTTTTTTCATATGGATAGTGTTAGACTGGAACCCTTCAGCCTAAACCAAATCACCTCCATTTCTGAGTGTGGGTGGTCCATGGGGCTGATGAGCAGTGAGGTTATAATATGTTTTTAGTAGAATCTACAGAGAAAATAGAGATTGTGCTTTTATGTCCACATAGTTTCCCTGCAAAGTGACTTTTTGAAGCTGTGAAAGGGTACTGAAGCCTCATGATGTTTGTTTCCATAGAAAAGTTCAGACTGTCACAGTTGTCTTTGAGAACACTTCTTGATCTTGGATGATCTAGAAAGATTTCATTTTTCTGTTTGTCTTTTGTCTTGGCTGAAGTCTTGGTGACACACGTGGGGAAACAGCCGGGAAATGTATATTCCTCCATCATAGATGTGGGGTCGGAGTCTAAACAGGACACAGGGGTAGGATGCTCAGCAACTTGCCTTTAAACAGAATCTTTAAACCTTTAAGCCTTCAAACCTTGGCTATTCTGTAAGAATCTTCCTAGCCTTTCTAACCTGAAGGAGTATTAAAAAAGAGAAAGAGAAAAGAGCAAAACTAAAAAGAAGAAAAGGCGGGCATTTGAGAATATGCTTTGGTAAGGCGCCTGATGTTGGATCCAGAAGCATGTCTTAGCTGGACACTGCTGGCCAGGGTGACCTGGTCACGTGTTTGCTCTGATGGTGAAGTGAGCACCCAAAGTCTGCGGAGCTGTCTAGCCATGCTGTGATACCCATGCTTTCCTCAGCAAGTTCCAGGGCAGTGCCAAAGACTTATTGATGTATTTAGGGTTATTTTGACATTTTTCCTTCTTCCAATTTCTTCTGAGAACCATCCTCTTTTTGGTGAGTGACTGAATCTTAGACCCTGTTTGTAAGATCTATTACGAATTTATTTTAGAGGTCTTCCTCATTCTACCCCCAAAGCAGTCACTTTGGAAATGTTAAGTTCTAACAGTTGCATCTACTGCAAAAATCAATTTACATTAGAGTTATTTCCATCAAAAGGGTCATTTTTAGCCCAAAGTCATGTAACTCTAGTAAAATGATATTTTCCTAAGAATTTTGATTTTTCTTACACTGAGTAATATAGAGATTGAAAATACAGATATCACTGAAAGAATGACAAGTGTAAACTCGTTGCTCTCCACAGCTGACTTTTGGGTCTTATAGTAATGGGGCTTTCAGCACACTGGGGTTCTCTTCCTTGCAGCTGTTACTTTATGTATTGAGCATTCATTTTCCATCTGCAGATTGAGTTATTTGTCTGAGTCGCTGCCCTGCTGGAATTTCAGAGTACTTTTGAAGGGAACTAGACCATGAAAACACAGGTTGTTTGTCCTCCATAGAGGGATAGCCATGGATATACTAATGAGCAGATTTGCAGATAGAAGTTATACTTTGCTGCTTAAATTACCAAATTCAGGATATTGAGAGAGAGTTCAGTCTTGAATTTAGGCTTCCCTTGTGGCTCATCTGGTAAAGAACCCACCTGCAATGTGGGAGACCTGGGTTCGAGCCCTTGGATGGGAAGATTCCCTGGAGAAGGGAATGGCTGCCCACTCCAGTATTCTGACCTGGAGAATTCCATGACTGTGTAGTCCATGGGGGTCACAGAGAGTTGTATATGACTGAGTGACTTTGACTTTCACTAGTCTTCAGTTCACCTAAATTAATCGATACATCAGGCTGTTCAATAACACTGACCCATGACTACAAAGCCATGGGTTAGGAGAACCAGAAGGTACACCGTGAAGTGACTGAAACGAGGTGCTTGGTGTGTGAGCTGGCTGTCCCCAGGGCGTGTCATCAGAGCCGAGGGTGCTGCCCATGTGCCCTGCGGGTGGTGTGGGTGAGAGGGAGGAGTCTCCTCTGCAGAGACTTTCGGGAGCATTTCACCGCGTGAAGTGACACTGGTTCTCCCCAGCGGCTTTCCTCTTTCTTTTAAACCTTTGTAGGATTGTGCTTGGTATTAGGTGTGGCTCTTCCGGGAGCGTGTGGATTACTAATAGAAGTAAAATGGGATGCTATAATGGAATAAAAATTTTCCCACTTAGTGTGTTACCTAAAGTTTGAAAAAAGATTGTGTGTGTCTGTGTGTCTGTGTGTGTGTGTATAAAATCCATATCATTGTAGCAGTGGGGCCTGGGAGGTATGTATAATGCTTAGGTCTGTGGGCTGCAGTGCTCCGTGATATTCACGGCCCACCAAAGGCACTCCTCGAAATGGGAGCTTCTCGGCTTTTGTATTCTTTTCATGGAAAATAAAACCTGGTGATAATTTTTTTTTATTTTAAAGTGGGTTAATTTACATTGATTTCTGAATTTGTTATGGAATCCTGATCTGAGAAAGACAGTTCATCACTGGCTGTTCTGTTAGCTGACAGCCACTGATAAAGCATTTGTGCACAGAGTGCCAGAAGAGGTTAATATTTATTGATCTTTATGGGGCTACAGCCATGGAGTTTTGCCATCAAAGATGTATGGCCACCAGTACTGGAATGTGTAAAACTGCAGAAGGCACACAGATTTTATTATAACCTATGCCAGTATTCAAGATTTAAAAAATGACAGATATTTAACAAAAAGCTTGAATGTATAACTACTTTGAACCGTGACTTGAATTTCATATTTTAACATGAAATGCGAGAGCACTTAAAAACTAAAAATTAATCCTTGCTTTGCAAACAGCAATCACATTTAGCCTTTTCTTCCACTTAACTATATGCTATTGATCCGAGAAGATACCCGAGCAAGTGATAGCTGAAATTGTGAGCAATAAAGGGCTTGCTTCTTTCACAAAAAAGTATGTAATTAGCAGTGAAGGGGGGAAAGCCTGTGTTTAGTTTTAAAAGGAGTTTCATAGAATCAGTCTGAGTGCCACACCAGTATTCAGACGAAGCCAAGGAACAATCGCAGCTCGTGGTTAGAAGCGAGGCGGGCTCACAGTTTTCTCGTCTGTCTCCATCTGTATAGTCCTCTGTTAACCCGCAACAGTCAGCACCACTGACCTGCTTCCAGTCATTTGCTTGCTTTTCCCCTTACAGCTTGCATCGCTTAGTTGACTGTTTACAGCTTCCAGTATGTAACAGTGGGAATCAGGCAGTTTATGAATCACTCTGCGAACCCAGAGCACACCGAGAGCCTTTCTGTTCCCTTCCAGATTCCAGGCTAAGTGTGAGTCGCAACTGAAACTCCCCACCTACTTTTGAGATTTTTTTTAAAGTGGGAGTTGGGATTTATTTCCATGAAAGATTTAATGTCAGTTATAATGCTGAAAAAAAAATACACCTACTTTGACCAACTGAATAGATTGCAGTGTGTCCTGCGCATATGTTTTAGCTCTCCCACCAGTTTTGTGCTGTCTTTTGTTTTTTCCTTCTCCCACAGATAGCTTGCCCATTTTATCGTGCTTGTTTAGAGAAAAGAAAGAGCTTAGCTCTTTGAAAGGGAAGTGCATGTTGCCTAGAAAACCACTCTTATGGTTTGAATATCATTTCAATTATGGCAACTTAAATTCTAAAATTGAAAAAATTAGAGAAAATTCCTGAATTGTCTTCTAAAAGCTGTTGACAGGATGAAATACTTTGTAAAAACTTCATTCTCCTCTCATTTTATTAGTATTTATTTTATTGTAAAATTTTCTTTGTAAATATACCAGCATCAAAGGAATTGGATTCTTTATTTGGTTTTAATTGCTTGGCTTTTTTAATGATTCTGTCATTAGTCTAATTTTCTACTTCTTTCTCTTTTCCCCCTGTTTTAAACAGGCAAGGTCTCATACTAATAGCACAATAATTTAAACAGCCTTTCCTAAAGAATCCTGCTCTGTCCCACTGTTGTTTTTCAGTTGGTACAGCCTGGGTTTTGTAGCCTCTCCACCTCAGGAGGTCTCTCCGGCTTTTTGCCACTTACCTCAAACCTATGGGTGACAGCTAGGTGACAGGCTTCTCCAACACCCGCTCCCACGTCTAAAATTAAACACGCTGCCAATGGCCATTCTCTGTGTCCACGACACCAACACCTAGCTTAGTCGTCGCCTAAGGTACTGGCCGTGTAAAGACGGTTTGTGATATCATTAATTTATCACATATTTAAGCTGTGTCATGGAGGAGTACACAGCAGAAATGTAAGAAAACACATATGCAAGAAGTATTTTATATAACAAAGTAAAATGGAAAGCAAAGAAACCATTTCAATTTCAGTTTGTTCCAAATTAGAGAAACATTTTAAAGTTTTGTGAATAACAGTGTGACTAAAGATGGAATTTTCAAATTTCACAAAGCCAGATTTACTATGAGAATCAGCAAGATTGTGCAGTTGTAATAACTGGAATTTGTGCTGTGCTCCACCCCCAGGAAAAAATAAACAAATCCCTTGAATCAATCTTTTTGCAAACATGCATTATTTGATTTTTAGTAATCAAATTCACCCTTTTTAAAAGATGTATTTTGTTTTGTGAATTGTCACAAATATAAGCTATCAGAGAGAAAATGTTTTACTCTCATTTAAAATGGTTTTATTTGTTAATTGTTAGGGTGTATTTTATTTCTAAATTAAACATATATTCTAACAGTTATATTTGGAAAACATTAATGTATATTTTATAACAATACATTCTCTTGCTTTTTGGGGTTGAAACTAAAAACTAAGAATGATTTTAGCTATTTGTTTCTCATTAGAGATGCACTAAAAATTAAATGCAAGAAACCACTAATTGTGGTGGATAAAAACATTTTTTTAAAGCAAAATAACAACAACCACAAAATATTCTGGGGAAAATGACTAAAATAACCTGACAGTTTTTAAGCTTTGAACAACTTATCTATGGTTGTCTTTGAGAGAGAGGCTTTTAAAGTACATTTTAAGTAATTCTCTTCAGGTGAGTTTAATTGTATGCTGATGGGATTCCTGGTTAATAATGTTATAGTTCTCAAATAAGATTTATTTTTTCCCCCTGGAAGCATGTTTTTGTTTTAGTACTTGAAGGGCCTCTAAGTGGATAGCTTGACTTGGTCCTTGCTAGTCACCTGGCAGATGGTTTTCTCCTGCCCCACCTTTGTCCCAAACTGGATTTCGCCCAAGCCATTCCAAGAAATCACCTTATGTTTTTCTCCTTTATTTATGTAATCCTGGAGGAGGGGAAAAGCCTTTCCAACAAGACTCTTCTGTAAAGTTTGCTTTTTTTGTTTTCCTTAGTGAATGGTATTACCTAATTTTAGCTGAAATTATTACTGGTTTCATGTGACCTGGGAGAATTAAAAATATTGTTAAGGAAGAAGGCCCAGGTTCCTGATGTTTTCCATGCCAGCCTCAGCTGAGCTATTTCTTAATTGCAGCTCGTTGGGGAATTGCAGAGGATCCTTTTTGGTAGTGCTGGACTTGGCAAAGTACATGCAGTACTTCAATGGGGTGTGATGTGAAATGGCATCATTTAAATTAAAAAATAAATCTGAGAGATTTTCAAGATGTGAAAGAAATGGAAGCTCGGGACAGGCTGCAGCCACAAAAGGCACATGCAGGCGCAGACTGCACCCCGCAGCAGCCGCCTCCTGGCGGGGGAGACGCATCCCGCAGGGCAGCGGTACCCGGCCCACCACTGAGAGGAAGCCCCGTGCAGACAGACCGGTAGGCAGTCCTGTGTCTGCAGCCAAGCATTTCCATCCGCTGAGACACACAGCTCTGAGCTCCCTTCTAGACCAGTGGCTCTCTGCCCCTGTGCCTTTTGTTGCTACTTACCTCCTTCACTTCTTTTCTCCTCTTACAAGCCTCGTTTCCTTTTTATTGCCTCTTTTACACAAGAACACAGAAAAATGCTGTAAATTCACACCCACAAAACTGATTTGAAAAGAAGGACTTCTGAGCAAAAACAAAGTGCAGCGCTAATAGTCAAGCCCAGAACTCTTCTCTCTGTGGGCAGTGCACCCAGAGCCCCATCGGAAGTACGGGTTCCCCATCACCTCTTTAGAGAAGGCCATTTTTTTTGTCTTAGGAACAAAGTATACTCTCCTGCCTGCTTCTCCTTTTTTGCTTATGTTGCTTTAACTGTTTAAGGAAGCAAATGCTTTCATCACCCTTGGCCCCCCAGTTTTGTCTACGACAGCTTCTGCTCAGTGGTACGGTGCCTTTCTTACGTCATGTGCTGTGGGAGCCTCCTGTCCTCCTGCCGTTTGTTATAACCTGCAGCTTGTTCATACAAGGCACCCGCTGACATCAGCCATGCTTAGTCTTCATTACTGAGAGGCTCGATTCATTTATAAACATCATGGTCCAGATTGCTAGTTTTTAGCTGACTTTCCCCTGTTCTCCCCTTCCTTACACAGAGCTTTATATCCATAGCCATCACTTTTGAAGTGTGAATTTTATCAGAATTGTTAGTCTAGTTTTGAGTTCCCATATAGAGCACAGTGAATTCCCAACAATATCAAATTAATTTAGCTCTTTAACACATCATTCTGAAATATTTTATGTTTATTTTGAAAATTGTATTCCTTAAAAACATAACTTACTCTCATCACATCCATATATTATCCTAAGGAAAGATCAAGTTTACCTTTTAGGACAGAGGGAAGGCAAAATATTAAGGAGAATATGTTGGAGACAGAGGTTAAAGTGAACCTCTTAGTGGTTCAGATGGTAAAGAGTCTGTCTGTAATGCAGGAGACCTAGGTTTGATCCCTGGGTCAGGAAGATCCCCTGGAGAAAGGAATGGCAACCCACTCCAACATTCTTGCCTGGAGAATTTCATGGACAGAGGAGCCTGGTGAGCTACAGTCCATGGAGTCACAAAGAGTTGGACACAACTGAGCAACTAACAGTTTCACTATTTTCATCAGTGTTTGTAAATCTCAATGCACCTTAGACTTCTGTAGTAAGACCAGGTAGAAATGCATATAACTTTACATTACCAACCAGAGAAAACAACAACCTTAAAAGAAGATTTCAAATCAGAGTATTCCAAGCATTAAAGTTGGAGATAAAGAAGAAATGTCATAGCTCTTAACTCTTACGGTGTTTTATATAAGGGTTTCATTTCCGCTTGCACATTAGAAAGCATGCCAGCATGGGAAAAGAAGGGGCAGTCCAAAGACTGGAAAACAGCTGTGGAAGAATCCAACAAGTCTGCAGCCAGCCGTTGTGTTGATGCATAGAGCAGATGGAACAGAGCAGAAGAAAACCAGTGATAGAATTGTGTGGCTCATACTGAGCAAGAAAACTTGAACTAGTACATTAGAAGCCGCTTATGATATTTTCAGCAGATGCGTTTCTCTCAGGAAAACACATTAGAAATCAAATACTCCTAACGAACCACTAGCACCTTGTGAAGAGCGCGGGCGCGCTGATGAAAATGAAAGGCCTATGAAGTGGAGAGCTAGTGGAGCTGGAGTCTAGCCCTGCTGCTCGTGGCCACTGTCTGCGGAGCTGCTTAACCCCTCTCTGCTCGCACTCTCTCGAGTCAAAGTGTAAAGTGGAGAACAAAATGTTAATAGATGAACTCGCTGGATCTTCCCAGGGTGATAATGCTGTAATTTATGAAACTAAAAATAATACTGGATTATCATCCCAATCGCTTTCATAATTCATATTTGTTCAGATGATAAGGAAAGCAAAATCCAAGAATACTGCTACCTTTCTCAAAGTTGGCATACAATTTCCAGGGATCCCAGGGCACAAAAAGGGTTTACAGATTCCCAGGTTAGAAAGACTAGATCAGACAAGGGCAAGATCTGAATCCTCAAGAGTCCTTTTGTACAAAGGACTGTGAAATCTCTGAACAGACAGTGACATCCCTCCCGTGGATAAGACGGCATGACTCTGATGAGGCCCCGTCGCCTCCTGCGCGTGTGTGTGGGCATCTCTGAACCAGGAAGCTGGCACGAGGCCGTTCACCCGAGAGCACAGCCCCCCGGGGTGGAGGGGGTGCTTGATCTGCTTGATGTGGCTGTTCCTCTCCAAAAGTCGATTCAGAGAATACAACCCAACAGAAAACGGATCCTTTTTTTTTGACTACCCACTAGTTACAGTCATGCTGGTGGCTCCCAAAGACTCTCCCAGCTAAAACTGGCTTTCCAGGAGCAGAGCCGTCTTTGAGGCCATTGGGGAGGGGAAAGTAGGAGGCCCGATGGGCCGTGAGGCTTCTCCAGAAATCACCTGGAGGTGGCCCCAGCAGCCGAGGGCAGCCCTGGGAGGGGGCCAAGGAGCCGTCTTCAGAGTCTGGTCAGACTCAGAGCAGTCAGGGATAAGCTTCTGGACTGTAAGGCTCCTGTCTTCCTAACCTGCCCGGCTGTCTGAAGACATCTGTGTACACTGCCCGAAAACATTGACTGTGATCGCCTCGACTCCTGCCTGCCAACCTTTGCAGGCTTCCCTGGTGGCTCAGCTGGTAAAGATCTGCCTGAGGTGCAGCAGACCTGGCTTCGATCCCTGGATTGGGAAGATTCCCTGGAGGTGGGAATGGCTGTCCTCTCCAGTATTCTCCCTGGAGAAGCACACGGACAGAGGAGCCTGGCGGCTGCAGTCCATGGGTTTGCAAAAAGTCAGACACAACTAAGCAACCAACACACTAAGCACTTAGGCATTTAACAAGGTGGGAACAGTGTTGTCGCAGGCATGTAGTGGGCCCTCAGTGAATGGTGGACATTGTTTTCTTCTGCTGCTCGAAATACAAGAGGCCTCATTCTAAAGTCCCGCTGATCAAGATGCGAAAGCCTGGGCAAGAGGTAGGTCCTGTGTAGGAAGAACATCGTTTCACTCTGATTTATCTTGACCATGGACTCAGAAAGTTTTCTGAGACCCTGTGTATAGCTGTTCTCACATTCCAGGTACCTACACATTATTTCCTATGGTTTCTGTGGTCTTCATTAGAATCACTGTGATCACAGAGCCCTGCTTTTCAAGAGAAGTTCTGCAAGGCATCTGCCTCTCTGTGCAGTGCGGTGAGCAGCTTTGGAATTAAGTTCTCTCCGCACCCAAGGAGGTCTCCCGTTTTCTTGCTGATGGGAATAGTGTGATCGCATGCACTCTGTGCTCCCTCACCTGACTCTCCAGGGTTTTCCTACTTTTAACAGGATATGGTTTTTAATGAGGCTTCCAGAAGCTTCAGAAACCTCTCTAATGATTTTGTTTTGACCCTTTCCTGCTGCCTTTACTAGAGCCGAATTGATTGTCTGTACTAAAAATTTTGCACTGCCATTCAGATTTTAATATTTTCACATGCAACTTTTTTTTTCTTTTCCTGATTCTGGAATAGGCAGATATAAGATATTATAATGGGTAATAATAATTCCTCCTGTTCAGGAGAGCAATACAAGAGTCTGAATAACCTCTTTGCTAAGACCATAGCAACTGCATTCTCAGTCATGTCCTAACTTTAAGCCTTGCCCATCCTTTTATTTTTCTGTATGATAGGGACATTTTAAAGAAAAGCAGAAAACATTCCCTGCTTCAGTTGCTCATCAACAATGGGAATCCCCACAAGGCAGGGTAGTGAAGGGTGGGAGGAACAAGGGCGTTCCCTGGTTTGGGGCCAAGGCCTTCGCTGTCTTTCCTCTCTGTTCTGTTTCTTTGCTCATTAGGCTTTAGCCCACACTGACACCCTATTGAATTGCCCCAACAGTTTTGCAAACTCCAGAGTACTTAATGTTGCCTCACGCAGCGTGAGTTCCCAATAAGTTAACTATTGACAATTCTGCCTTTAATCGCTTTATGTTCTCAATGATTGTGTACTTTCATATCGTTTTGACATTTCTTCTGTGATTATCATCATAGCTTTCCCTGTAATCACTTAGCTACCAGAAAAGCCTTGACATGTGGTGTCTTTTCCATTTACTCTTGTTTTTGAGCTTTGTATTTGCAGGTTTATTTCACCTGCAGTATTAACTGTCTTGAGTTTATGTGTGTTTTATTTTCATCATTAACTTTGATTCGTTTTCATAGTATGTGTTCTTTACAGTCTTAATTTTCAGGAATGAACTCACTTTCTGAATGACAATAATTGCTAAGAGTATCAGTTTTTTAATTTTTAATAGAAGTACCAAGGATAATTGGAGAACAGGGCAATGGTACAAAATGGGTGACAGCAGGGACTAACAGCCATTCTAGGAAAGTAAACAGAGCGCATAGAAACAAATTAAGCTAGAAATTCAAAAACACACTTGAATAACGACTTCTTGCTTAGCTCCAGGAGGTATTCAAGAGTAACTATGAGGGCATCTTAAGTAGTTTTCCCAGATTCTGTTATTGAAGAGAAATACTTCTGAATATCCATGAGAGATCAATGATAAGCAATTAGCAGCAGGCTGGGGAGAGACTGCTTGATCATTTTAGAGAGGTGACTGACACTTAACCAGAAATAGAAGGACTCTGTGACTCAGTCTCCTTCTTCACAGCCATGGTATTCTCTGTGAACTCTGGGCGGCTGGAATGCGTCTCACCCTCAGGTGTGCCAGCCCTGCTCTCTCTGTGGAGTCTCTCTTCTCCCGACCCAGGCCCAGTACCATCCTGTAATTGCTGACCGCAAGGACAGGGAGGCGCAGGGAGGTTCAGTTCAGTTCAATCGCTCAGTCGTGTCCGACTCTTTGCGACCCCATGAATCGCACGCAGCATGCCAGGCCTCTCTGTCTTTCACCATCTCGCGGAGTTCACTCAGACTCACATTCATCAAGTCCATGATGCCATCCAGCCATCTCATGCTGTCGTCCCCTTCTCCTTCTGCCCCCAATCCTTCCCAGCATCAGAGTCTTTTCCAGTGAGTCAACTCTTCGCATGAGGTGGCCAAAGTACTGGAGTTTCAGCCTTAGCATCATTCCTTCCAAAGAAATCCCAGGGCTGATCTCCTTCAGAATGGACTGGTTGGATCTCCTTGCAGTCCAAGGGACTCTCAAGAGTCTTCTCCAACACCACAGTTCAAAAGCATCAATTCTTCGGCGTCAGCCTTCTTAACAGTCCAACTCTCACATCCATACATGACCACAGGAAAAACCATAGCCTTGACTAGATGGACACCTTCCAAAGAAATCCCAGGGCTGATCTCCTTCAGAATGGACTGGTTAGATCTCCTTACAGGTACATAAAGTCACAAAATTAAATGAGATAGGTATCTCTATCTATCTGGAGTTAGAGTTACCCAGGAGAGTAGCCATGTCTCTGCTTTAACATTTTGTATGACTAATATTTAAGAAGTTTTAAGAAACATTACTTGAGAACAGCAATTTGTCTACATGCTTTGATGCCAGATGCAGGCTTGAGTAGCCTGTGTGTCACTGTGGAGCTTAGCGCCCTCTTGTGTTCACAACACAGCCAAGCATAGCTGGCTCTATGGTTTTTCAAGTTTATTTTTAACTGCATCTTGATGTCTGAATTTGGCTCCCAGTTTTAAAAAGTATCTGGCATCCTGAGAATCATATTACAGAGAGCCAGCTCCAGAAAAAACCAAGAACATAAAAATCTTTATACCCCTTACTTTCTCTTTCTTTTCATCTCTTTTATTTTTTCTTTCATTAGATTCCCTACTCTATCCAGCACTTTCTTTTCCCCCATTTTTTTCTCTCCAGAGCTTGTTGATCATATCTGAGACTATAACTTGCTATTAAATAATATAAATTTAAATTTGTATAATTTTTATGATTCCAGGAGATATTTTAATACATTAGACATCAAAATATGTTGCTTAGATGGAACCAAACAGAACTCAATTGCACCAGAGAAATGAAAATAAAAACCACAATGAGGTATCACTTCACAGGAGTCCAAATGGCTATCAACAAAAAGTCTACAAAAAAAAAAAAATGCTGGAGCAGGTATGGGGAAAAGGAAACAGTAAATTGGTACAGCCACTATGGAAAATAGTATGGGGACTCCTCAGAAAACTAAAAATAGAGTTGCCATATGATCCAGCAACCCCACTCCTGTGTATGTATTCACACAAGATTATAATCTGAAAAGATAGCAGCACTGTTTATAATAGCCAAGACATGGAAACAACCTCAATTGACAGATGAATGGACAAAAAAGATGTGTATACACAACATACACAATGGAATATTACTCAGCCACAAGAAAACAAGGAAATAATGCTATTTGTAGCAACATGGATGGACCTAGAGATTATCATGTTAACTAAAGTAACTGAAGACAGAGAAAAGACAAATATTACATTATATGACTTATTAGTGGAATCTTAAAAAAGGATATGAATGAACTTATTTACAAAAAACAGAGTCTAAGCAAGTCAGTAGTGAATAAATACTGTCACACCAGGATGAGAGTCAGGAAGAGGGACAAACAAACAAGGGACTGTCTCAGAGAGAGGAGAGCTGGAACGGGTGGGTGGGAACTGTTGTGTGTACAAAGTTCAGGAAAAATCTAAGAAAATGAGTTTTTACAAAACAGTTTTATTGGGGTACAGTTGACATAACTGCACATGTTGAAAATGGGGTGTGTGGTAAGGTTCGGCATGAGGCTTTGGACCAGCACCACAGTGCAGAGAATGACACGTGCGTGCACCCCACCCCGCAGCTGTCAGGAGGCGACTTTTGAGCGCAGTGCTGAGAACAGGCTCCCAGTGGTGTCTGCACTGTTGGGGCGGCCCCTGGCTCAAGGGGAAGAGGGAAGGCAGGCCATGGTCTACAGGCTGAACAGGAGGAGGATGGAGAGCTGCTTTGACAGGCCTTTAAAGGAGTGTGAGCAGGACAGGAGCCTGGATGCCTTAATTTTTCAAAAACATCACTCTGGGTTGTGTGCGGACGGTCTCGGCTCAGGTGGTGACCTTGGTGGGTGGTGGGTTTTGGAGGTGGTGGCTCAGGACAGAGCCAGCTTTCTCTGCAAGGTGGGCTGCCCCCTAGTCTACCTCCCAAGCCCCTGTTCTCTCTACTTTGCAGGCCCCCGATGACAGAGGCGGGGACCGGGAATGCCCTGTATGTGTGGTTTTCAGCGTCTGCACCTACTTGATTTTGGCATTGTTGTTCATATGCCGGTGCTCTGCCCCTTCTCCCTGTGGATGTCCTCTGACTCAATGTGGGCTTTTTAAATTTCGGAGTGTTTCTTTCCCTTGTGTTACATTCTTCCTGACTACACCCAACTCTCCTGTCTTCATGTCACATTATGCTTTATTTAGAAAGGGGCTTTTAAACCTCTTTAAAAAAAAGATTTAAATGCAGTTGTATATAGAAATACAAGGATTTATTTTCATTCTGCTAAGAATGTGACAGCAAAGTATACTAATACCTATCACAACCCAGATGCAGTATCTTATTTTTGTGTCATTGTATGGACTGGAAGCTTACTTTTGATAGGTACCAGGACACTTGGTGCATAGGGCACTATGGTTATATGCTGCTTTTTTCCTGGGAAAAAGTTGAGACCTTAACTGGAAGGACAACAACGAAAGAAAGACTCAAGAAAGAGAAAGGAGAGAGGGGTGTGTGTGACTGTGTGTGAGTTTACACTTGTTCAGACACATAAATATATACTTGACATATTTTTACTAGTAATTATAATGATGGTAGGTACCTGGCTTGATTTAATTTTTCTTTATTCTTTTGACATTAAGATGTTTGAGATTCAAAAACAATGCTTTCTTAAAGTAGGAAATCAGGCCAATCTCAGCATTTAATGTAAACTAGAGAAACACTTATTTAATCATAAGTTAGTGTGCATATATTTAAAAAACCAACTCACCCAAAAATAGTTATTTGGGAGAAATAAACCAAATATTATTCTAGAACAATTATTTTCAAAACAGACACTTATATCTTTTTATATATGTAGTTGTTACTGTATATCCTTTAGCTGTATCATTAATAGCTATATGATTATGTCAGTACAGATATTTAATTAAGCTTTTCTCCTTGAACTTAGGATTTAAAAGATATTAGATAAGGGAAAAATAACTTTTTATTGTCATTTAATAGGGAATCAGTACTTCAAGAAGGACTGACATTATAACCATGCAATAATTAGTAAGATTTTAATGACTGAAACTAGTCCTAACATTGTTTTGAATCTTAAGTAGCCTAATCTTACCATTTGAAACTTTCATTGCTATTAGATATGAAGTTTTATGGAATTAGTTGTTATTGATCTTTGTATATACCCACATGCGTACACACACATATTTATCTGTATATTTAAATTTAGGCAAAGAGTGTATGAAGCAACCATATTTATGGATAGACATTATATTAGGCTTAAAGATAATTTTTCCAGGATGTTACCTGGGTTGTGAAAACAACCCAGTCTCTCCTTCTGCATTTCTCCTTGGCTTCACACTACCACCATGCTTACACAACCTCCCTGCTCATACCACCTCCCTGCTCACAGCACCTCTTGCTCACTTTACTCTCACACCACCTCCCTGCTCACAAACACCTCCCTGCTCACACCACCTCCCTGCTCACACCACCTCCGTGCTCACACCACCTCTGTCTGACACCAGATATGGGGGTGGGAGGTTCCCACACCAAGCAGTCCTCTGTGACCCTAGCTGAGTGTCCTATGACTTAACTCAGTTCTCAAAACACATTCTTACATATAACCAGAGATAAATCTGACAAAGTCACAGTAACAAAATTTTACAGGGTCATTTTATTTTAGAAGGTTTAGAAAAATTAGAATGTTTTCCTTTCAAATTGAGATACAATACTATCAAGCAGACTGGAATACTCATACCAGCAATCAACACATTTCCTGCAGAAAACATACTTGTGAGGCCAAATGGTAATCAGGATGTTGCTTCACTGAGTTCAGAGCTAGAGCAGAGCAGCTAAGTTAAGACGAGTGCCTGGGCTGGAGGGCTGAGACAGCCATCTGGGCAGGAGCATGGTGATCCTGGGGGCGCCTCCAAGATGCCCGTTCCAGGGGCACAGTGGTCCTGGGGGCCCCTCCTGGCTGCTCGTCCTGGGGGGTGTGGTGGTCCTGGGGGCCCCTTCCAAATTCCCATCCCTGGGGCACAGTGGTCCCAGGGGCTGCTCCTGGGTGCCCATCCTGGGGGCATAGTGGTCCTGGGGGCTGCTCCCAGGTGCCAGTCCTAGGAGTGTGGTGGTCCTGGAGGCCCCTCCTGGGTGCCTGTCCTGGGATGCTGGTACCCCGTGCACCGTTGCTGAGCACTGTGCCTCCTGCCCCGCATTCCCTGCCCAGCCTGCCTGTGGGGTCCCTTCCTCTGCTGCCCCCTCCCATGGCAATACCAGTTTCCCTGTTAGTGCCTTGGCCTGTGCCTGCCCCACAGGCTGCACCTTGGCCTCCTCCATCCCCCACAGAGTCACCCCATCACGAATGTCCCAGGTGGATGCCTTATATCTGGGTGCGCGTGACCAGCTTCTCTGGGCTGTGTTATGTTAATTACTGGTTTAGGGGGTGTGTTTCACTGTCTTCTTTCTGTATCTTCTTAATGGGATGTTCTCCATAAAGGATTGAACTTTGAAATTGTTCTGAGGAGTAAACAGGAGAGGGTTACAGTCCACTATTCTTAATAGAGATTAGGAACTTGAAAATGTCAGTTTGTATCAACATAAAGACACGTGCATAGTAAGCATCTGATTAGTGAACTCCCTGGATGTCTGCACTGACAGTCCCTGCCTTTCTCCAGGAATCGTGTGAAGATGGCTTCTCCTCTAATGGGAGGGAGGCAGATAGCCTAGCAGGGACCGGCTCTTTAAACTCCCTGCCCCTCAGCACAGCTCCTCATGAGCTTCCGAGGGTAGACATGTAAAGCTCCACCTCCAGCCCTCCAGCCTGTCCAAGGTCCTTAACATGAGACATGATTAAAGTGTTGGGCAGGCTGTGTATCTGTGTTTTATATAAAGAATTGAGAATGCCTTCCCTACTTCTGCCTCACCTTCCTGTTTTCCAAGATGAGCTCAAGCATTGTCTGTCTTATGCTCTTATTTGTCAGCATTTCCCTGGTTTGGAGAACCACTGTTCACATTTCATCTTCGAGTGCTCTGGAGTCAAGTATTCAGTACTGAAGAATGTGTTTCATATCCAGTATTAGTGCAGGTCCTCATTACGTGTGAGTGCTGGGGTGATGGTGGTGTCGGAGGTCAGCAGAAGGGGAGCACTTACTGAATGTGCATGTGTGTGTGTGTGAGTGAGTGAGTGAGGAATGTGGTACAAGAACAAATAAGCAGGCCAAGTAAGATCCTGGTGAGTGTTCTAAAGGCAAGAGGATAAAGACTTTTCAGTCTGTTTTTTCTTCTTTGCTGTGTTACCTCAAGCAGCCTGTCAGCACCCAGTGATAATATAGGGTATATTTGATAATACAGGGTATATTTGTATTTTAGATATTGTCTCCGAAGTAGATTTTAAATTTTAAAAGAAATGTTCAGTATGGGTAATAAACCTACTATCAGTTGAAATCAAAAATGAAAGTAAGTCAAATGATATGTTTTTATTTAAAGCCTCTTACTTTCTTTAAGGGCTCCCCAGGTGGCACTTGTGGCAGGGAATCCACCTGCCAGTCAGGAGACGTAAGAGATGCAGGTTTGATCCCCGGGTCGAGAAGGTCTCCTGGAGGAGGGCATGGCAACCTACTCCAGTATTCTTGCCTGGAGAGCCCCATACCGTCCATAGGCTCACAGAGAGTTGGACACGACTTAGCGACTCAACAGCCATCTTCTGTCACAGTGTTGTGCAGAGACTTTTCACTGTCCTGAACATTGATGCCTCTTCTCCACACACCGCCGCTCCCCACCCCGCCATCGCCCTCACCCCTGGCAGCTGCTGATCGGTTTACTGGCCCCATCGTTTTGCCTTTTTCTGAATGTCTTCCAGTGGGAACCACGCAGTGCCTCGCCTTTACAGCCTGGCCTCTCACTTAGCAGTATGCCTCTCAGTTCCTCGTGTCTTCTCACAGTGACAGCTCGCTCCTTTCCGTTGTGGAATGGTGTCCCTTGGTTCAGGCGGGCCACACGCTTCTGTCCTTATGTAATCAGAGCTGCAGTGCCTCGGGGACCCTGTGCCTGGCTTCCTAAAAGGGGCAGAGTGAGTGCCATCCACGTGTCCAGGGTCCTAGCATCGTCAGAGAGCACAGCACTGTCTGTGAAGGTTGTGCAGTGTGTGTGTTGGGGAGGTCATAGGGCCGCGTGATGTCAAGGGCAGCATCTAGGAGCCTCTCGTCTCTTGCATCTGGTTTCATGTTTATCACCGACTGATCCCTCCTGGGTCAAATGAGACGCTGTCCAGTGTGGGCACCAAATGCAGCCCTGCCTGGGAGGTGAGCCCTGCCCCAGCACTGCCCGGTCAGGTGGTTTTTATTCTAAGGGCATTAGAAGAGTTACATTTTGCCACACTGCAGATCTGCTACTGGAGGATTTAATGTATGCTAAACAATATTACCCAGCCCCTTCCCATCTTTTTATGAGAACGCCTCATGCCTGTAAACGGATGAGCAGAATGACCGAGGCCTGGTTGACTCCGTCTGGTCCTCAGAAAGGCGCAGCGGAGCGCGAAGGCTGGGTCCCTACGGCCGCCTGCAGACCTGGAGGGAAGAGAAGAGTTTGTGGCGCCCCCTTGGGGAATGTGAGTGACTTTTGCAGCAGTGGCCACGCCTGTAGGTGCCTCAGACCTTCCCGGACTGGCCCTGCCATGGGGAACCCGCTTGGATAAGCAGATGGGCGCGAGCTCTATGACAGGACTAGGAGGCAGACTGAGCGAGTGGCAGACTCCCATGTGTAGCCCCATCAGGTCCTGTGCCCTGACCATGGGGACCCAGAGTCCCCTGAGCGGAGCCGTCCTTCAAAGGGGCATGCTATGGCCTTCGTGGGCACCCACGCCCACACCTCCCCCCACCTGACCGTCTTAGGTGTAAAACATCAGCTTTGCACCTTGCCAGCTTCCAACACAGAGAAGGCAATGGCACCCCACTCCAGTACTCTTGCCTGGAAAATCCCATGGACGGAGGAGCCTGGAAGGCTGCGGTCCATGGGGTCGCTGAGGGTTGGACATGACTGAGCGACTTCCCTTTCACTTTTCACTTTCATGCATTGGAGAAGGAAATGGCAACCCACTCCAGTGTTCTTGCCTAGAGAATCCCAGGAATGGGCGAACCTGGTGGGCTGCCGTCTATGGGGTCGCACAGAGTTGAACATGACTGAAATGACTTAGCAGCAGCAGCAAAGCTTCCAACAAGGCATGAATGATTCACAATAGAGATACTCAGAAAGAGACGAAAGAAAAATCTGATGATTTGTTCAATTGATTTTTTAAATTCTTCTGAACTAGTATCTTATAACTAAACTATGAAAGGCTTTTCTGTTGATTTTACTGTGTTTTCAGTTTCTTGGTTTTAAATTTCTAATTTGTTGGCTGTCATTTATGTACACTTAATTTAGTTGCATTCTGCAAACAAATGCTAAAGGTCAGTAGTTTCTTGCTTTTTGATGCATAGGCTTTTTATGTATATCCAGTATTTCTCAAAGGGAATGGTAAAGAGTCTGCCTGCAATGCAGGGGACCCAAGTTTGATCCCTGGGTCGGGGAGATCTCCTGGAGAAGGGAATGACAAGCCACTCCAGTATTCTTGCCTAGAGAATTCCATGGACAGAGGAGCCTGGTGGGCTACAGTCCATAGGGTTGCAAAAGGATTGGACATGACTTTACAACTAAGCATACACCACACACACACACACACACACACACACACA